>JAQGCO010000472.1:0-10421 GCA_034700925.1 Acrobeloides cf. buchneri Gr-Nem-00862
AATTCTTTTTACAAGCAAAAAATCTTTTGCGACACAGCTGATAGAGCAAAAAATATGTCAATAAGTGGAACAATAAACAAGGAATTGATGTCTTTTTTCTACCTTATCAGTTTCTTAAAACTAAGACGCCATAAAACTACTTACCCGGATCTAATAAAAAAGAATGAAATATTTCGAAAAATATGACTAATGAAATATTTGTTGTGAAATCTAGGGACCATATATTTTTAAAATAATTAATAAAAAAACATATCTACTAGCCACAGAAGAGGATGGAAAAAAAGTTCCGATAAAAATTTTTTCATAGCGCAGTGCACTAGAACACGATCGATGGTTCGATTCCCATCGGTTATTAAATCTTTTTGCCTTTTTAAACTACAAAGATGAGAATCGAATCATCGACCTATAGTTTAGTGATACTTAAAGTTACAACAATTGTCACTTTTATCACAAAAAAATCGAGTGACAAAAGTGACAATATGCGAATTTTGGACATTGCATAATTTGTGCAATGGTGGCAAAGGTGACAACTATTTTGTCACCTTTGTCACCATTGCACAAATTATGTAGTGCCCGAAATTTGTATATTTACAAAATTGTCACCCAAAAAAATATCTTATCTAGATCTACAAAAAATACTTTGAGCTAAACAAATCTGTGACCTGTGCCGAAGGGTCTATTTTTAGTTCGGTTTTTTCGCATAACATGTTTTAAATGTACAAAATTACACAACTATAAGTAATAATATAAAACATATAAAATTATACAGAAAAATTAATTTGATAATTCTTTTCACAAGGCCTTAATAACACAATTCACTTATTAGCGCTGTTATCACTTATTCCTCTATCGATTAGTCAAACTATACCTTTTTGTATATAGAAAAATTATAACTCTGTTTATAAGTTTAACTTTATAAATAAATATTTGCTTCATATAAATTTTAGAATGATTATTGGAATCCATCTAGGTGCCAATTATACGAGAGTTGGCATCAAAAACGATGATCCTCCTCATATACTACGTGATGTAGACATTCCAAGAGAAGGGAACGCAGGTTTTTATTGAAATTATTAGGATGGGTCATAAATAATTGTCGCTTTTAAGCGGTTCTTAACAGAAAAATGACAATACTTATTAGAGATGGGAAAATGTGCTTTTGCTAACAGATTCTAGCATATGCTAGCAAATGCTAGCATTTGCTAGCCGAGCATATGCTAGCAGATACTCTTGCCCATCTCTAATACTTATGTTCTGTCCTAATACATCAAAATAAAATAGCTTTTTAGATCGTTTAGCTTCGGTTGTTTCTTTTTATGAAGACAGAATAAAAGTAGGAACCGATGGATTAAAAAATCAAGAACAAGAAATTGTTTTTGGTAAGCTGAGCAATTATACGCATTTACAGCGCATAAAAACTTTTTTTTACCCTGAATCAGGAAATTGAATCGGCTGCTTCCCTGAATCAGGGTCAAGTACTTATTTTCATGTTTTGGAATCATCTTAATTCTCACATAAAATATGGCATATGAGGTCATTTTTTAAACAAAAATTCTTTGAAAAAACGCAATAACTTTCCGAACAACCTAATATAATTGCTTTAGATGCCTGTAAAGACCGTACAGATTACGATAATATTGAGAAGGTTATATGGCATGCAAAAAGAGAGGATGGAACGTACCTAGTAAAGAAAGGATCAGCAAAAATCTCACAAGAAGATATTGTTTCGCTGATTCTCAATCGCATAAAAAAAATATTTGAAGAAAGAAAATATGGCCCAATAAAAAATTTAGTTATTTCAACCCCTTATGACTGTGAAGATGCATATAGAACAATGATAAAAAATGCTGCAAATAAAGCCGAATTTAATCAAGAAAATCTCGTACTCATCGAAGAAACAAAAGCAGCCGCGAAAGGCTTTTACGAACTCTCTGTTCCCAATCAATACCCACACAATTTGTTGGTTTTTAAATTCGGAGCTGGAAGTTTTAGCATATCTCTTGTTCAGAAACAATCAAAAAATGATCGACTAGAAATTTTAAAAACTAGAGGAAGTCCTCAACTCGGTGGTGAAGATATTACGAATTTATTAATGCAATATTTTCTAAAGAATAATGAAAAGGATCTTGCCGAAATCCGAAGAAAAGATCTTCGTGAAAGTTGTGAGCGAGTCAAAAGTGATTTGTCATATTTTCCTGATACAAAGTAATTATTCAATAGATTTTTAGTTTAAAAAGTGTGTACTTTCAGGATAATTATCGATGACGAACCTCTTATTGACATAAACCGTGATATTTTTGATGGAATCTGCAAAAATATCATCGCTAAAATTCAAAAATATATGCATTCTATCACCAGTGAAATGAAAGCAAAAAAGATCGAAATTCATGATGTTTTATTAGTGGGTGGTTCGACCCGGCTTCATTTCATAAGGAAGATAATTGACTCGGCTTTAAAATCTGCTCAAAAGTCAGAATATCGTTACGATACAGTTGTAATCGCAGAAGAAGCTATTGCTTTGGGTTGTGCTATTCATGGTTCAGAACTGTCTATAGAAGTAGAACATGCCGCAGAAAATGCAGAATCTCGAGTTCATAATGAAACAGGCAATACACAAAATGCTCAAGGAGTTCCTAATGAAACGGGCAATATGCAAAATGCTCAAGAAGCTCCTAATGAAACAGGCAATACGCAAAATGCTCAAGAAGCTCCTAATGAAACGGGCAATACACAAAATGCTCAAGGAGTTCCTAATGAAACGAGCAATACGCAAAATGCTCGAGAAGTTCCTAATGAAATGGTACTGATTCATTAGAAACTACTAACATAAGATCTTTATAGTAAACATTGGATGGTTAAACTTTATAGTACATCCAACAAAATCATATATTGCCTATCTAGTGCCCATTAGTACCTATAATGCCTATAGTGCCCATAGTACCCATCTAGTGCTCATTAATGCCTATTAGTGCTCATAAGGTGTATCGTAGTATAGTACTATCTAGTGCCCATCTAGTACCCATAAGTGCCCATTAATACCCATAGGCATTAATGGACACTAGATGGGTACTATGGGCACTATAGGCACTATAGGTACTAATGGGCACTTATGGGTACTAGATGGGCACTAGATGGGCACTAGATAAGCACTATATGATTTTGTCGGATGTACTATAAAGTTTACCCATCCAATGTTTACTATAAAGATCTTATGTGAGTAGTTTCTAATGGATTAGTAGATTATTTTAAAATTGATTGCTATATACTAACCTTCTAAAAAAATAGGGGGAGGGCACTTTGAAATAGGGGGAGGGCACTTTGAAAAAAACTTTCCTAACAACCCTGTAGGGCTATTTTTATGCGAGGAATCGGTTGCGCGCATTTTCGAAGCATGAAAAGGCTTTTTTGACCCTGGTTCGGGTATGAGGTTAGTATAGAGCGACTAACGTCCTTGATTCAAAGTCAGAGAAGCATTTCCATGCTTGAAAATATGTACAATCAATGGAAAAATTGAAAAACTGCAAAGTTAGAATTTTTTCTCTCTAAAAACACCTTTCCTGAGCTAATTTTATGCGAGGAATCGCATTTTCAAAGCAGCTCAAAACTTATGGAACCACCTAATATTTCTATCCTAAACATAAATTGAAACTAGTATAAACTTTTTAACATATTCTTTTCAGAAATGTGAAAATAAGAATCCACAAAGCAATATAAATTCAACAGATCAAGTTAATGTCACATTGATTGAAACATTACCGAATAATCAATCTAAGGTTGAACGTCGTGATATTTCTCCAAATGGCGTTGTGAATCCAGGCATAGATCTTATTTTTCCAGAAAATCATGAGTCGATTAGAACTCCATCAGGATCCAAAATATATTCCATAATTTTTCTTAGGCCGAGTACTTTCACGCACATTAGTTCGTTTGTCAAGATCCGCGCACCCTGTTGAGCATCCTTGTTAGTAGAGTTCGCCGAACCGACGATTTTAGCCGAACTTCTAGTTTTTGGCTCGAACAGGTCGAATCGATCCGCTTGTCCCCTAATCGAACCGCGAACCGATTAATTTTTATAAAATTTTCACTAAAATATACAAAATTTTCCATTTTTACACCAAATTTCATCATTTTTTCGCCAAAAAATTTCATTTTCTGAGCAATTTCAGCTTAAAAATGGCAATTTTCAAAAAAATTTCGCGTCAGCTTCGCTGTTTTTCTTATACTTACAAGGGAACCACCAGAAGTGTGAACCCCAGATTTTTTTATTTTCTGTTGATTTTATAGAGGACTCTAGCCTAGGGCTGCGCGCTAAGTTCGAAAGTTATTCAAAATTTCGTTTGAACTTTGGATTTTTAAATAACGAATTTGTCAAGTTCGAAAGAATGAAGGATGAACTTCTGGGGTTCGTCTGATTTTCGAGCTTTATAAGTTTGAACTTGTCAAGTTCTTCGATTTGGAAGGGGTTCCAAGTTCGAACTTCAGAAGTTGGAACTTTGGAAGTTCGAAATTAAAGTAAAGTTAAAAAAATTAAAATAACGAATTTTAATTTTTTCTGTAAGACAAATTTCTCAAAAACTGTACATTTTTTTCTAATAGTTGTAGAACAGTAACCTTAAAGGGGGTACGGTTTGAGGTCATTTCGTGAAAAATGGGGTCCAAAATAAGACCGGGTAAAAAATTTAAAAATACGACAAACGATAGAACCAACCATCGAAAAGATTTCAAGAGATCAATTTCAGCACATCATAACAACCAAACTCATGATCATAGAACAGAAATCCCTCAACCAGTACCATCTCACCGAACAGAGTCTGTCGCTGAAAAAACAAAACCCGGAAATCCCACAGTGGTTGGAAATTTTGTAAACTTTCCATCAAAGCAAGCCGCAAGTACAACAAATTTGGTAAAACCTCCGCCAAATCCAGCCGCAAGTGGAACTTCATACGGCCCTCAAAATAGAGAACCATTAAGGGCTAATTCTAAAGATAAGGTTACTATTTTCTTTTAACTCATTTAAAACAAATTTAGGAACCTTTTATGGACAGCCCCATAAAAAGAAAACTTTATGAGCAAACAACAAAATGGTATAATAAGATAAAAAATTATAGGGTTAGTTGTTTTTATTATTATATTGTAGTCATATTCTAGGCTAGCTAAAGGGTCCTTGAGAGATTTGAGTACTTCTTTGTGGAAATGAGATATCTTAGGGTTGTTGTTTGTCAGTT
This sequence comes from Acrobeloides cf. buchneri Gr-Nem-00862, assembly GCA_034700925.1. Taxonomy (NCBI): domain Eukaryota; kingdom Metazoa; phylum Nematoda; class Chromadorea; order Rhabditida; family Cephalobidae; genus Acrobeloides; species Acrobeloides cf. buchneri Gr-Nem-00862. The sequence goes on from JAQGCO010000472.1 coordinate 5,226, forward strand.
TAAAATTCACCAAATTTTAGCATCTCTCAGACGAAGAAAAGGCTCATTATCAGACAAATTATTGTAACAAGTATATTCAAAGACTCCGGGACGATTATTTGGAAGAATCAAAGGGTGTAGGAGAAGATTTTCTAGCTGTGGCGGAAAGAAGATATCAAGAGTTAAGATACAAGAATGACATACTTGAGCAATTTGAAAAAATCCAAGACAAATTGGGATATATATCGGTAATAAATAATTTAGCTCAGTTTAGAAAAACTTTTAGGATGAAGACCTCAAGAGGCGCTGTAAGTTTATGTTAAATGCAAGGCGTTTAGAAGTCTATGATACTTCGATAAAAAATAATGAACAAATATTGGAACATTTTTTAAAAGAGATTCAAATTGAACTATGTCTTCGTCCAGAAGAACTTAAGAATCCGGCACAAAATTTGAAGCCAAAAGTTTTCGAATGGCTTGAGCTAGAAATTCGAAACACACTTATAATGCCTAAGTTATATTATTGCAAATATAAAGAAACAAAAAAATACAAGGTGTAAAAAAATATTTGAGGATTTAAAAAAATTTTAAATCACCAGTTAATTTTTTCCACCCTGTATAACATTAAAAACAAAGGAACAAAGAAATTTCATATAAAAAAATGTCAAAAAGTCTAGTCGGTTTTTTAAACTAAAAACACTATTTTAGCAGAAAAAAGAAAAACCTTTTGTCACTTTGTTTCCCTTGTTGTTGTAACTTTTAAATCCAAGATAAAAAAGATGAAGCTAAAGAAGTTCATGTTTTTTAAATTTGCATAAAGCTCAAAAAATTCAAATGCACTTTTAAGATGTATCAATTTAATGCAAATTTTCTTTTGTATAAAAATAGGTTTAGCTATGTAGAATATTGTAGAAAAAATTTCCGATTTATATAGTTTTCGTATACAGTCGGGGCTCGATAAACTGACACCCCTCCGGGGGCGGTGGTTTATCAATTTTCCGGGGATGTCCATTTATTGAAATTTAAAAAAATAAAATTTCATTACAAAAAATAATTTCAAATACAAAAATATTTCCATCATTTCTTCCGTTTCTTCTTGGCTTCTTCGTCTTACTTCAATTGTTTCGTCGCTGTTTTCTACGTTTTCTTCGGATAAGTATTAAAGTAATTTTTTTTAAGAGAATTGTGAAAATATAACGAAATCAAAATCTCAACGAAAAAATGGATTAGGGGAGGGGGTCGGTTTATCCAATTTTCGGAGAGTGTCGGTTTATCGAGCACTGACTGTAGTAGATTCGTTGGTTTTTAACGACTTTTTCACATGATTTGATGATTTTTTTATTTTTTTAAATAAAGTATTTTCGAAAGTTTATAAGATATAACTTCGATTTTTTATTTATTTTCGAGATTTTTCATTGGTTTATCTCCTTATTTGAGGTATTACAAACAAACTTTTACACCTGAAAAATTGTAATTGAAGCTATTCACAGTCTTGTTATTGATGTCTAGAATCTCTAACAATTAAAGAACCAGTGCAACAGAAAAATCGATTTTCAGGAAATAAGCCTATCATGTAGAACTACATTCACTGATCATTTTTTATTTTTACACCATAAGGTGTAGACCTCATTTTCATGGAGAACAATTGCAAAAAAGTGAGGTGACGGGGAACAATTAAAACTCGATAAACCATAACGAAATTGAAGACAATGAATCAATGTCTTAGCGCAGTAAAAAAGCCCTGGGTTTTTGCCTAGAGGTGGCGGGTTCGATCCCAGCCGGGGTCAGTTCCTTTTTGCACTTGTTCCCAGTCACCTCACTTTTTTGCAATTTTTCTCCATAAAAATGAGTTTTACGCTCTATGGTGTAAAAATAAAAAATGATCAGTGAACGCAGTTCTACATTATAGGCTTATTTTCAGAAAATCAATTTTTCCATTACACTGGTCCTTTAAATTTTTTTGCAAGTCCGCAGTTTTAAGCCATAAAAGTCAAATAGCAACCATCAAAATCATAAGAAGAAAATGATAAGAAATGCATACAGAGCGCGATGAAATTATGTGAAGTTTGTAATTTAAAAAAAAAGAGATTTTATTTTTTTTAAACTTACATATTGGCATGAAAACATGATCAATTCCGAAAATTATCACTTGGATTTTGTTCAGCATTGATGGTTACCTATTCCGAAAACTGTAACGAAAACGAATTTACCAGATTATTAAGAAATTTTATGGAAAATTTAGAACAATTTCTTGCCCACCCTGAATTTTTTCACGTATTTGGCTTATTCAACTTTCCTTGTTTAATCAATTAAATCATAACAAGGTGCAATAGTGAATTTTTTTTAAAGAAATTAATCGATAATTTAAAGTTTTTTTAAATTTCAATTGTAATCCCTTTTTTTATTTATCATTACAAAATGTGGCAAATGTTTCCATTTTTTTTGTAAATTCCTTTTCTGAAGCGTCTTCATTGTTTTCAATCCATTTAAGTAACTCATCGCATATGTTTTGTATAGAAAACTCGAGATAACACCCCTACAAATGCCTCTCCGCTGATATAAATTTCGACTCGGCTTCATTTCATAAAAGATTGACTCGGCTGTAAAATCTGCTCAAAAATCAGAATATCGTTATGATGCAATTGTAATCCCAGAGGAAGCCATTGCTCTAGATTGTGCTATTCATGGTCCAGAATCTCCTATTGAAGTAAAAGTTGTAGCCCGCATCACCAGCAATCCAACGACATCAAGATCATCGAAATTGGATTTAACCTTCAAGAGATATGCTCAAAATACTAAAGTGTAAAAAGCACCTGTAATATTCCTGAAATGCCCAACATTCATATGGGCCGAAATTGACCTTTTTAAAAGTTGCACACCATTTCAAATGCTCAAATATGTTTCTTTTGCATCCAAATTTCATATTACATACTCACAAGTTTGCCTAGTGCCGCAGGAAGTTTGAACTTTCGAGATATCGTCTCATAAAAACTCAACAAAGCCGCTTCTATTTCTTCGATGAGGAAAATTTCTTGAGAATCGAAACCAGCTTTAACAGCAGCATTTTTTATCATCACTTTATGCACGAAATCGATCCTAAAAAGGGTCAGATGCAATCATCGATTTTGTGCCCGCTAAATCGTTGACTTTCACAGAAAAATGGACATTTTAAATATTTATTTAAATTTATGTTTAGGATAATATTTATGATGTATTATTAAAAAACGAGAAATAAATAATCAATGAAAGAAGGGCAAGTATAGCTATAACGGTATAAATAATTATAACTGAAATAATAAAACAATCATGATATATACAAGGATTCAACTTTGGATCTGGAATTACAGGAGTCGGTGGTTCTACAGGCGGTGGTTTTTCCTTAACAATTACTACTTCACTAGGAGATTTTGGAATTACAGATGGAGCCGGTGGTTTTTCCTTAACCTTTACAACTTCAATAGGAGATTCTAGACCGTGAATAGCACAACCTAGAGCAATTGCTTCCTCTGGGATTACAATTGCATCATAACGATATTCTGATTTTTGAACAGATTTTACAGCCGAGTCAATTATCTCTCTTATGAAATGAAGCCGAGTCGAACCACCCACTAATAAAACATCATGTATTTCAATTTTTCTTGCTTTCATTACTTCTATGATCAAATACATATGATAACGAATTTCATCGATGATATTTTTGCAGATTCCATCAAGAACATCACGGTCTATGTAAATAAGAGGTTCTCCTTCGATAATTATCCTGAAATTAAACATGCTTTAAACCAAAAATCTTTTACTTTGTTGAAATTGGGCAAAAGTTTTCGGACCCGACCGAGACTCGAGCCCGGGCCTCCTGGCTATCGTCCAAGTGCACTACCATTGTGCTACCGAGATCACCACCTGATGACCGTACATACATGAACAAGGGGGGACAAGCTACCTCAAGGCTATATGGTGTCGACCAAAAAAGGTTGGCACTCATTTTCGTTATATGATGTCGACCAAAAAAAAGATCGACACCCATTTTTTATGTTTTGTGTTATATCCCGAGGCTCGGCTATATAGCCTTGAGACTTGGAATCAAAGTCTCAACTCAGCTTCGCCACTCCCAGGCTATATAAATCTTTAACTTTTGGCTCGATGTTAGCTACATGAGGGTGGGGGATAGTCCCTCCCCCCCCCCGTTGGTAATATATATGACCGTAAATTAATGAATACTTGGCGGTGTATTTTTCACTACTCACACTTTGATTAACAGGTGTTAATCACAGTGTGAGTAGTGGAAAATACACCGCCAAACATTCACCAATTAACGAGAATCAATTTTAGGTCTGGGTAGCACGATGGTAGTGCACTTGGACAGTAGCCAGGAGGTCCGGGTTCGAGTTCCGATCGGGTTTGAAAACTTTTGCCCAATTCCCTGTATTTCCGTGTTCTTGGCGTGGTTAATCCGAACTCCAAAAATAAGAGCAATTACTTTGTATCGGGAAAATATGATAAATCACTTTTGACTCGCTCACAACTTTCACGAAGATCTTTTTTTCGGATTTCAGCAAGATCCTTTTCAAAATTCTTTAGACAATGCTGCATTAATAAATTCGTAATATCTTCACCACCGAGTCGAGGATTTCCAGTAGTTTTTAAAATTTCTATACGATTCTTTTTTGATTGTTTCTGAGAAAGAGATATGCTAAAACTTCCAGCTCCGAATTTAAAAACCAACAAGTTGTGCCATTTTAAAGAATTGAAAATGGAGAGTTTATAAAAACTCAACAAAGACGCTTTTATTTCTTCGATGAGGATAATTTTTTGAGTATCGAAACCAGCTTTAACAGCTGCATCTTCTATCATCATTTTATATGGGTCCCCACATTTATAAGGAGCTGAAATGACAACACTCGATATTGAACCATGTTTATTTTCAAATTTTGCTTTTATCCGAGTGAGAATAATAGAGAGAATATCCTCTTGTGAGATTTGTTCTGCTCCTTTCTTTACGAGATAGTTTCCATTCGAATCTCTTTTTGCGTGCCATATAGATGTTCCAAACCTTTCGTAATCTGTTCGGACTCTACAGCTATCTAAAAATAAATATTGTAGACAAAAAAGTGGGTTCTTCAGTTTTTCATTTCTAGTTCCTAATGATCAACTCACCAAAAACAATTTCTCGTTCTTGATTTTTGAATCCATCGGTTCCTATTTTTATTTGATTTCCATG
>JAQGCO010000473.1:0-10411 GCA_034700925.1 Acrobeloides cf. buchneri Gr-Nem-00862
TCAACTTAAAAAACTGTTTCTAGGTCAGAAAAACACTTTCTGATCATTTTTGGCATAGTTTATGAAAGTTCGATTTTTGACCACCGATGACCTGTCCTAAGCTTTAGGCTAAGCCTAAGCCCAAGGCATAAGCCTAAGTATAATTCCGCTTAAAAACGTGGTTATAGTAAGATTGTCAATGTGTAGGTGAACTTTCGGAAATTTATACCACAAAAAACAGATTTTCCTAGGAAAAACTTTTACTGAAAAACAGATTTTCCTGTAACATATATACCAAGTTTTCCCGCCGGTATCCCTGCGTGGTCGCTGTCACTAAACAGAGGCGTGTACGCAAGTCATGAGATGAACGGGCCACAAAACTACACTTACAATTCATCCCAAACACGATCAGCCCGATGGAAGGCTACTAATTTGTTTGCCGGCGTTAGTGCTAAACCACCGACTTGGCCCAATGGTTTTGACACGGGTAAAATTTGAACCTTAAATTAATATCGAAAAAGATTAAAAAGATTCCCAACCTCGGAATTCAAATTTGCTCTTTCCTCCTCTATCGCGACCTCAGCTTCTTGTTCTTTCTGATTGTCATCACTATCATCATCATCAACACTTGGAGCTATGGCATCTCCATAAAAACTATAGATTGATGCCTTCGAGGAAACAAAGATTAACGTAGAAATGAGAACAAACTGCAAAAATCTGACCATGTTCTCAGAATGATGTTTTTCAACAACCGAGAAGACTGGCCTGAGACAAACACGCAACGAACAAGCTTTCTTTCTTTCTTTATCCACATGCCCAAGGTTGAAGCCTCGCTGAGGCGTGTCGTTCATCGATTTTAAGCGTGTGCCACTCCATGAAATGAAAAAAGGAAGTCATAGGCAACGTTGATGAGTGATGTCAGGGAAAAATGAACGCGGATACTTATGGCTTAAACATTTGAGCTTAAAAAAGAGATAAATTAATTATTCAAAATCTTGATATAATAGAAATTGTGGAGCTACTACACAAAATGGAGGGGACCACCCACGTGAAAAAAAATTTCAAAAATTTTTTTTCTGGAAATGACTCCTCTAAGAGTAAAAACATGCGAGGAATTCGAATTTGACATTTTCAAAGCGAAAAAACGCTTCCTTGATTCAGGGAAGGCGTATTGGAGCGAAAAATCGCATTTTTGCGACTTTTTGCTTAAAAATACACAGGCCTTCCCTGGATAAGGAAAGCGTTTTTTCGCTTTGAAAATGTCAAATTCGCATTTTATCCTATAGATATGAAAATTTTCCGCAAATTGCATTACAAAATTGCAAAAAAATAATAAAGTGGCAAAAATAAAAAGTAGGCGCTGGGCATCGAACCCGAGCCCTTCGGGGTTTATGATCAAGAGAGTTAACACGACACTATTCGGTACATGTTGATGCAGGATTAAAATTTGTATATAACGAAACAAGTCTATTGAAAAAAATCGGTTGACACAAATCCATTAAAACAACTCGGTTGAAACAAGTCCGTTGAAACAGCTTCCTGAAACAGTTTGACATATGTCCTGCTGCCAGATTTGGGTGTGTGTCATCGCAGAGCATGTTGAAATGGAAGAACCGGAGCCAAACCTCCGACAGGATACTTAGTTGGAACCTTTTTTGAGAATTCCAACCTGTCTCCTAAGAAGATCTTTCATCTGAGTTATTATTGGGCGCATCGATTCGGCACCAACCTGGACCAAAAGTTCGAAACAGAAATCGGCCATGAAGCAACTGTTTAATGGAGTCAGTTTTTCCGAGACATCTGTGCGGAGCACTTCATAAGGCATCCTCAAGAAGTTGGCGATCCTGGACTGGTTGTGAAAATTAGGACTGCGCGTTGGCCTGCGGGCGGGGTTGCGAGGCGAGGTTTTTTCAAAAAAATTTTTGCGAGGCGGGTTGCGAGATTTTCAAAAATGTGCGTGCGAGGTTGCGGGGCGGGGTATTTTCTTAAAAAATGGCGAGATCCCGCCCACGCGCAGCCCTAGTGGAAATCGATGAGACTTGCATCTCCTCGAGAAAATATGAGCGTGGACGTCTTATTCGCGAAAAAGCGAATTTTGAGTGGGGCTGTAAGGCTGGACACAAGTTGTCGTACCACTCGCAAATTGAAAATTTCTTGCTCGCAAGTTGTCGTACCACGCGTTGTACTTTTAGTGCAAAATGCACTAAAAAGTACGACGCAGAGACCGCAAGTTGTCGTACTGGTACGACACGTGGTACAAGAAATTTTGGTACAACGAAAATTTCCGTCATACTTTTTTGTTGTACTTTTCACTTTTTTGGGTTTCTTTTACTATGTTTATCAAAATATGGTAATTTTGTTGGCGAATATGGTAATTTTGTTTGTTTTTCTCTGCGGCGTACTTTTTAGTGCATTTTGCAAAAAAGTTTTACTAAAAGTACAACACGTGGTACGACAACTTGCGGCCTCCGCGATTTTCAACTTGCGGGCGGTACGACGAACTTGCGGCAACTTGTGTCCAGCCTAAAAGCCGAATAGTACCAATTTTTTACCACAAGGGGTAAAAAAATTCGATTTTTCTTTAAAAATTTTTTCCAAATCGGCTGATTTTTTGTATCCCGGGGTTTTTTTTGTTATGGGGAACACGACTATGAAGGAATTTTTTGATTTGGAAAATCGATTGTTGTGAAAAGTCCTAAAGCCTTTGTATCAAGCCATTAGAAACTCTTTCACAATTTTAGAACATTAAAACGATTGTCTCTGTATCTTTATAAAAATGCTGTGTAGTTTGTCTCAATACAACTGCACAACCGGCACAAAGTCCATCCGATCGGTCATTGAGCATTTATTGCACGCTATAAAGTTTGAATATTAATTTTGTTTGTTTTTAGAATATAGCCGAGTTTTCATCATGATACATACAAGATCCCTTTCGCGTATGTTTATACTTCATGTAAGTTTTATTCGTTTCGACAATAAGGATGCGCGCTAGCAGTCATGAAACGCATTTCACGACGATTTCCGGACGCTAGCCGCCCGGAAATCGTGTCTGGACGCTATCCGTCTGGAAATTCGAATTTCCGGACGCGAGCCGTCCGGAAATTGTGAAAATTCACTATTTCTAGACGATAGCGCATTTCCGAACGGCTAGCGCGCACCCTAAGGGCCTCCACTAATTGCGTCTCGAAATTTTGGGAGCACTAATTGCAATTAGTGCTAGTCTCGAAATCGTCGAGACGAATTAGTGGAGGCCCTAAAATCGGAAATTTTAGAGTCGATCCAAGAGTACTCTTGTGATTGCCGAACATAATAACGAAAAGCTCGGCCCAATAACTCTCAGTGCTGTCACTGCCGCTAAAAAGCTTGGAAATGATGATATCTCAATACTTGTTGCCGGCTCAAATGTGTCAAAAGTGGCTGAAGAAGCTGCTAAGGTAGCGAATGTAAAACGAGTGATAATTGCAGATAGCGATGTGCTTAAGACTCAACTTCCGGGTAAGTATAGGAGTTCTCGTGTTTTAAAGTTGAAAATGCTAAAAAATTACGATTTTTGTCGGAAAAATAGTCATTTTTGTTAGAAAAATTGGAAAAATTTGGACATTTTTTATGGAAAATCATAACTCCGAAGAATCAAAATTTTAATCAAGATTTTAATTTTGCCAACCAAGATCTTGATCTTGGTCAAACATTTTATAAAAATTCGAGTGTTTAGAGCGAGTTTGTGATTTGGTGGTCGCTTCTCAGAATCAATTTAAATTCACTCATATTTTGGCTGGTGCCACTTCTTTTGGACGCTCTCTCGTTCCTCGCGTTGCTGCTAAATTATCTGTTAGTCCTGTTACGGAAGTTATAGCAGTTCAGAGTGAAGACACTTTTGTACGCCCAACTTATGCCGGTAATGCTATTTCAAAGGTATGGATCGTTTCGTACTAATAGTTGAAAGATGGTCGAAATTTTAGGTAAAGAGTAAGGCTCCAGTTAAACTATTGACTGTACGGGGTACCGCATTCGAACAAGCAGCCGCAACTGGTGGTAGTGGCACAGCGGAGCAAGGTAAACAAACCGGGGCTATTCAAGTCTGGAGGCCTCAATTACATGAAAAAAATTTGTTCCAAAAAATGACCCCTTTAACTTAATTTTTAACGAGGAATCCAAAAAACGCACTCCCGAAAAGTAAAAACATTTTCCTGACACTGTCTCGAGCAAAGTTAATATAACTTGAAAATGATATAACAGGGCTCGGAATGGGTCTTATTTATCAGAAATGTTCTGATTTTGGCCAGCAGAAATTGCCTGTCTGATTTTTGGATCGAAAATCTGATTTTTGACATTTTCAGATTTTTATTTTTTCATTCCGAGCCCTGTGATATAACATGTGATTCTTGTCCGTTGAAAAAATTCATCAAAAATTGAAAAATTCTATTTTTTCATTCCGAACCCTTGTCAAAAATTGAATACATAAGTATTTAATTGAGCTATTTTTAGCACCGAAGACCGATATAAACACGGACGTGAGTGAATTCGTGGGACAAGAACTGAGTAAATCGGATCGACCTGATTTACAATCTGCAAAAATCATCGTGAGTGGAGGACGAGCACTGAAATCTGCGGACAACTTCAAGATTCTCTATGACTTAGCAGATAAACTTGGAGCAGCTGTTGGTGCCTCTCGTGCCGCCGTGGATGCTGGTTACTGTCCCAATGATATGCAAATTGGACAAACTGGAAAAATTGTCGCGCCTGTAAGTTGAAATTTTGAGCCTTTCAACTATGTTTAACTATTTTAGGAATTGTATATAGCAATTGGGATTAGTGGTGCTATTCAACATGTTGCGGGTATGAAAGACAGCAAAGTGATCGTAGCAATCAATAAAGACAAAGATTGTCCAATTTTCCAGGTAAATTGATGATATATCATTTGGAGGCTAAAACTTGGCACAACTCAAATTGAAAAAATTTGTACATCAGTAGCATGTCCAGGGGCCCGAGTATGCTTTTTAACTGGCGCCCATTTTTTTTATTCGATTTTTTATATTTTTGATAATGTTTAAAAGAACACAATTTTAGATTGCTGATTTCGGGCTCGTTGGAGATCTTTTCAAAGTTGTTCCTGAGCTTACGGAAGCGATCAAGAAATGATTCACTAAAGAACTTACAAACTATTTAGTATTTTTCAAAAGAACTTATATATATTATTTTTATTGTATGAATTATCGAAATAAAATATTAGATGAAAAATACATTAGCAATATACACTGTAAAAAAGTAACGCTGCTAGCATACAGCCAAAAGAGGAACTAATTTCTTATTAGAAAGCACCATGAAATGATATGTTAATGCTCTTCAATAAAATCTTCGCTTTATCCAATACATTTTCCAAAACATCCAGCCACCATGTCACTAAATTTTAAGAAATAAGACAATATTTGTGCAGCGAAATGAATATTTTTTGGCCAAAATTCGATTTTTTTATATTTTGAATATTTTTCAAACCGATAAGAGGTCAGTCAATAAATTTGGCAAGTTAAGCAACGTTGAGCCGCCCATTCCGGCTGGAAATTGATTAGAGAAATTTCACCGACTGACTAGTGTAACTTTTTTCAAGATAACCTGCTGACTAGTTTGATTTTTTTGAAAGATCTATATTTTTTCATAAAAAACCAAACTAGTCAGTAGGTTATCTGGGAAAAATTTATACTAGTCAGTGATTAAAATTTCTCTAGTCAAGGTGTCACTATATAGAGAGTTGACTGTATAAAATAGTCAAAAATTGAACATTATGATTTTTTATTATAAAAACACATAAAATTAGTCAAAAATTAAAATTTCTATTTTTTACAAAAATTTTTCATGAAAAAATAACGGCGGATTCGTGTTCCTCGCATAAAAATACCCCTAGTCAAAATTTTTTTATCAGTTTTGAACACTGTAAAAAGAAATGGCTCCGAGTGGGATCTAATCCATGGACTCAACGTTGCTTAACTTGCCAGATCAGACAGCGGTCTGGCAACCATCGACCAACCAAATTTGCTTTCCACTTTTTATAACGACGACTGGGAAATGAAGTATATGTCTTTCAAAGTAGGGGGAAAAATTTAAAGTTGAAAAATAAAAAAGTGAAATGAAGAGTTACCGTGCATATGGTATATATGACAATGAATACCAAGCCATGGCGATATACTGACATATTATAAAAATAAGAGCAAGTACACCATTTTTAAGTACAAGGCCAGCAATTAATGTGAAGACAATCATGGAAATATACACGATGGTAGCAATCAGCCTAGTTGGCTCGAACATCTTCTTTAATTGTTTCCAAGGACCCATTAGAAAACATGTTCTATAAAAGGTGATTGGCTTTGTAGTATAGAAAGCCTTTTGAGTTCAAAATTTAGTCAAAAATCGATTTTTGATATCAAAATTGAACTAAAAATCTATTTTTAAATTAGTATAAATTACCCTAACATAGAAATTATGCTTCCCAGGGATACCATAACAGAAAATCCTGTCAACTTTCCATCAAATAATAAAGGTGTACTCTAAAATGTTTACAGGGTGAGCCAAAAACCGTATTTTTGCGTTTTTTTGGTGAAAAATTGTCAAAATTTTTTTTTCAAAAATCACCTATAGTCCATTTTTTCGTCAAATATTTTTTTCTGTTATAACTATCACGTCTGTTTCAAGCGGCAATAAGTCTGTGCCAACTTTTGTTTTTCGATCATTTTTGATACTCGGGGGTTTTCGTCCATGGGGAATTCGAATCCGATGGAATTATCAAGTTTTGACTTCAGAGGGTACCCAACCCGCCATTATTTTTTGTCCTAGACCTCGTGAATCATTGTTTTAAGAAAAATATGGAATCCCTACTCTTTTTTTGAAAACATGGTCAATTTTTTGCCTAGGGTAGTCATCTTCCAAACCTATCTAGTTTTTTATTTTAAGCCCAATTTAAAAAATTCTTCTTGTAGGTTGTCGAGGAGATCCCCCTGCATAACAATAAGCATGGGTTTTTCGTGAATCATCGTTTTAAGAAAGATATGGAGTCCTAAAGTTTGAAAAACACCTCATTTTTGGCAGAAAATTTATAGGTGTTTTTCCGATATGTCGGCACACACTTTTTGCCGTTTTTCTATGGGTTGAAACATACGTGACTATATAAGGGGTATTTTCATGCAATTTTTGAAAATTTTTTAGCCAAAAAACATAAAAGTACGGTCTTTTTGGCTCACCGTGTACTACATTTAAAAGAAAATTCTACTTACTAAAAAAGAACAAACCATCGATAAGATAAATGCTAAACTAAAGCTCCAAATTCGTAATTCCCACGATAAGTTATTTACATCCGTGATCTAAAAACAGTGTTTCACGGTCAGTAAAAAAAATAATGGAAACCATATAGTTTTTTGTTCTTTGGCCAAATGAGGGAGAGTTAGGGCAGAGATGACAGATATTGAAATTTGCATAATTAATCGAGTACTAGTTGAATGCCCCCTTATGATTTTGCCCAATATTTAATAAATCCTAATTGTCCCCCATTATGATTTTTTACAAAAATTTTCAATTTTTTCACTAAAATAGGCCATTTTTCACCAAAAAAGCCCAAATTTTGACAAATTTTCACCAAAAATTGTAAATTTCTGAGCATTTTCAGCTTAAAAACAATCACTTTCAAAAAAATTTTTCGCCCGCGCTGGTTTTTTGCTTTTTAGAGCACAAGGGCCGGAATTGCCAGAAAATTTTGCTGCACAAAAACTTCCGGATTTTGCTTGCAGACAAATTTTTCTGCAAAAATTTTTCAGAAAACACAGATTTTCGACAAAATTTTCCGGACACCAATTGCCGAGAAATTTTTTCGAACAAATTTTGTTGGACACAAATTGCCATACAAATTTTTCCAGACAAATATTGCCGAGAAATTTTTTCGAACAAATTTTGCTGGACATAAATTACCGAAAAAATTTTGCCGACAATATTTTTGTACAGAAAATTTGTCGGCAATTTGTGTCCGGAAAATTTTGTTTGTAATTTACGTCCGGAAAAATTTTTTGGCAAAATTTATCCGGCAATTTAGGTTTTTTGTCGGAAATCTATGCCTGAAAAATTCGTGCAAAAAATTTGTCTGCAAGTAAAATCCGGAAATTTTTGTGCAGTAAAATTTTATGGCAATTCTGGTCATTGTGCCCTTTTTAGTAAGAATTTTTAACAAGAAAATTGGCGACTAAAAAAAGTCTCAAAAAAGTTTACACTCCAGCCCCCTCATAAATTTTTTCTGGCTACGCCCCTGTGTGCCGGAGTGTATCTTTATTCTATTTAAATTTAGAGACATTCGTCAAAAAAGTAGTTTTAATTCTTCAACTGTTTGAAGGTCATATCATGAGGACTTACATCATTATTAACATCATTATCAGTTTGAGGCACTTCATTGGAGTCTAAGCTACCAAAATTTCGGCGAACTCGATCAAACATTGAAATTGCAAAAAGGTTTAAGCAATAATTTCAAATAAGTTTCAAGATAAATCAACCAGCATAAACACTAGAATAACGTTAGCGTTGACGCTGAGTATGTAACGAGGCCTAAAAAAGGCACTATTACTTTTTCCCCTTTATTTTCTCTCTTACTTTTTTCTCGATTTTACACAAATTTCAAAGTAATATCGGGGCAAAGTAAGAGTAAAAAAGGAAGAGGAAAAACAAAAAGAGGAAAAAAGTAATAGCGCCGTAAAAAATACATACATTTTGAGCATTAGCCCCCCTCAATTAATTCGTCGTATCAAAAATCTCGGAGTTACTTCGGCTCGGCTTGAGTTACGAATTCGAGACGCAAGTTGAGACGTTTAGCGCGCAGTCTCAGGGCACATACAAATTCGATCCGACAAAAGTGCTACTGACAAATTTAGTGACTAATTAGATCCGACAGTGTCGGATCACTGACTAATTCGACGATCCGACAACGGATTGTACTGATCCGACACGGAGGGAGTGAATTTGTCACTTCTCCGAGTCGGATCGACAGCTCGTGTGTCGAATCAACCTTTTTTGGCTCCAAGCGGATTCGAACCCACCACCTTGTGGCCAAGAAGCGGCTGCTTTGTCACTGCACTACTGATACTTAGAATTTCATAAACTCATCAAAAAAGTTGATCCGATACACGGGATGTCGATCCGATACGCTGTCGATTTGTTTACGACGCTTCCAATCATACGTGAGCAAGACCATATCACTTCTTATTTTGGGTCCCTGTCCCCCCTGCTTGCCCACGTATGCTTCCAATGACCTCAAAAAATAAAGATTTTCACAAATTTTTTACTACATATGTATATGTAAAATCGCATGCCAACAATCGAATTCCATGCTTAAAATTTCATAAACTCACAAAAAAAGTCGATCCAACACACGAGCTGTCGATCCGATCCGACATGGAGGGGTGACAAGTTCAATCCGTCAGTAGAAATTTTGTCGAATCATCGAATTAGTCCGTGATCCGACACTGTCGGATTGAATTAATATGTGCCCTCAATAAACACAATTTATTGAGAAATCGGGCAACGGAATTTCCCGCAACTTTCCCAAATTTCCGGGAATATTCTCGTTCCTGGGAATATTCCCGCGTGCACACCCACGTTTCTTTGCGTTTCAATGTACACATTGCCTGATTCAATAAAAAGTTCATGGTAGCAAAAAAAATTTCGACTACAGTCAAACCTCCTAACTAGTTCCAAAACCCCTTAACTAAGCCCCCCCCCTTCCGAGCGGTGGGCTTAGGGGTTATACCCAAAAATTATTATCGTGATTTCATAAAGTTTTTTAAAGTTATATAGAAATTTCATTTTATCAAAAGAAGTTATAATCATTGGTATATCGAAAATAACTCTTTAATTTTATGCTTGGCGTTTTGTTTTCTGCAGTTCATGTGGGTCATATTTGATTGTGCAACTTATGGAAACAAGTTTCTGATCTTTTGTATGATATTTTTCCGTTGTTTAAATTTCAGTACCTTTTGTTTATTTATTAATGAAAATATTTTTTAATACAGGGTTTATAAAAACGGAATTTGGCGATTTTTCCACATTTTTTGACCCGAAATTTTTTTTCAAAAATCCTAAAATGACCCATATAAGGGTAATTTTATGCGGGAAATCGATTGCGCGCATTCCCGAAGCTTGAAAATGCTTCCTAGATCCTAATTCAGAAAAGTAAATGTGTAAATTTGTATTTTTCGCTTTTATATATGTTACGGAAAAATCTTCAGATTTTCCCGTAACATATAGACACTTATTTTCCTGAATCAAGATCTGGGAAGCATTTTCAAGCATTCGGGAATGCGCGCAATCGATCTCCCGCATAAAATTGGCAGTAGGAACGAATCTAATTTACCAATTTACAAAGGATCTTATTTACGAATTTAATTTACGAGTTTAATTTACGGAATCT
>JAQGCO010000474.1:0-10409 GCA_034700925.1 Acrobeloides cf. buchneri Gr-Nem-00862
CCATGGAAATTATTTAATAAATTAAAGAACTGCAAACCTGAAATGAAAAGGTTGGTATTTCAACAAAAAAAAGGTTGAAAGGTAGAGAAATTTAATGAGAAAATGGAATTAAGAAAATTTTGAACACATAACAACTATAAAAAGAGACATTACAAAGTGCAACAAAATGTTTACTATGTCATACAAAAAAACGACTTCATCTTCCCCCACGACACAAAAAACTTGGGGGCTGAACGCTAAAAAAAAAGAAAAAAATAATCGAGGTTAATTTTACAGGTCGTAATCTGGGCGATTTTTTCATGTTTTTTCGACCCGAAAGTTTTTTTCAAAAATGACCCTATTAGGGCTAATTTTATGCGGGAGAATCGATTGCGTGCATTTCCAACGCTTGAAAACGCTTCCCGGATCCTGAATCAGGGAACCGGAGTGTATATATTGAAGCGAAAATAAAAAATTTTTTAAATTTCTGCCCGAAAATGACTTTATGGGAGTAAATTTATACGAGGAATCGATTGCGCCCATTCCCGAAGCTTGAAAACGCTTCCCTGATCCTGAATCAAAGGAAAATTGATGTATTATAGCAAAAATTGGTCATCGCTTCAATACACACACCCCAATTCATTGATTTCATGTTTTCGTTTCAATAACCCAAAACATTGTTCAAATTCAATAATTTTGGTGTCATTTGATTCGTCTCGATGAGATATAAAAAATGCTGTATTTATTTATTTTTTTGCGCTTTTCGATTCAATTTTTTAAATATTTTTTTCGATTTTTTTCAAAAAGAACATTTATTGTAAAAGCAAAAATATTTAGGCGGAGACGGGGATCGAGCCTTTCCGACTACAAACTAACGCTTTACCAACTGCGCCATGAAAGCAGCAAGCTCTCATTTCCGTCCAAATACCTAAGTTGAAAAGGTAAAAATGAAAAATTGAATTTTTAATTTTTTCCAGAGGGGTACCCCCATGATTTTGATGTCGTTTTTCTTCTTCTCTCACCGAGCTCTTTCCAAAAATCTAAGTCGTAACGGGATTGGACTTAAGGTTACAAAATTCGGTGACACAAACAAGCAGACAGACATTTCTTGTTTTTTTCGATTTGTTTCAATTTTTTCGATTTTTTCAATTTTTCGAATTTTTTCGATTTCTTTCAAATTTTTCGATTTTTTTAAGAAAACTAATAAAATCAATGGTGCTGGACATGTTAATTAATAAATATAAATAAATACTGTGTCATCAAATAACCGTTATCACTAACTTCATCGGCCATTCAAACGATCGATTGCATGCACGGTTGCGGCCAAAAAACTTTAATCAAACCTCAACAAGTATTCAATTTTCTTAATGTCGTAACTTGTGAACTATCAATCGTTAGGGAATGATTATAGGCTCATTAGAATGGCCTAAGATTGTACTTCCAAATGAGCCCAAAATCATGCTCTAACGATTTATAATTCAAAAGTTTTATTCAAATGAAAATTGAGTACTTTTGAGGTTTGATTAAAGTTTTTTGCCGCAACTGTACATTCTTACAAGACCGATTTTTTATAAAATTTTATACGTTTTAGCATGATCGAATGTTATTTATTATTTCAGATCTTTCTGATTTTATGTCTTTTCAGAAAAACTAGATTTCGTCATTACCAACAAACTTTGCATTCCTCTTCTGAGTATAAAATGGACGAGAAAGTCTATGTTAAATTAATTCTGCATGATGAAACTGTTGAGTATGACAATCAAATTCTCGTAGATACCGAATTAGACAAGTTAAAAAGTGAACTTCGAAATGCATCGAAAGTCAAGGAGTTATTGAATATGGCTATAGAAGAAGTCAATTATAAACATAAAATTGACAATGCTGATTTGAAAAATGTCACATTTTCGAGAGAGAAAGGTGGCATTCATCATAGCAAAATTGATGATTTGAACATTTGTATTGAGTATGGAGAATATGTGTTTGAATATGTGACGAGACAACCACATTTAATGAATTCTAGTCAAGTTGAAAAATATAATAGTACTACTAACATCGAGGTAAGACTATTTTCGAGTTTCTAAATCTAGAACCGGGAGACCGAGCGCCTTCGGGGCTCAAGGGATCGTCCCAAAATTTTTCGGTTCAATTTTTTTCGATTTTTTCAATTTTCATATATTTTTTTTATTTTTAAAAATTTTTTTCAATTTCTATCCAATTTTTCGTTTTTTTCAAATAAATCGATTTTCTTCAAAAAAGAACACTTATTGAAAAAGCAAAAATATTTAGGCGAGACGGGGATCGAACCTGCGCCTTTCCGACTGCAAAACTAACTCTTTAACAACTGCGCCATGAAGACAACGGGTTTTCATTTCTGACCAAATACCTAACCTGAAAAGGCAAAAATGAAAAATTGAGTTTTTAATTTGTTCAGAGAGGGTACCCCCATGATTTTGGTGTCGTTTTTCTTCTCTCACCGAGCTCTTTCCAAGAATCTAATTCGTCACGGGATTGGACTTAAGGTTACAAAATTCTGTGACACAGACAAACAAACAAACAGACATTTCTCGTTTAATATTAAAAGATTGTTATTCAATCATTTTAGGACAACATAACGCTTAACGAAAAGCTTGCAAAATGCCTTCAAATTTGCACCGAAAACAGTTTAAAACAAGCTGAATTGAACGCTCAACATGCCAAGTTGTTGGACGGACTTTTCAATCGAGACAAAGAAAATACCTTACTTTTCGAAAAGCTTCTCGATCGAATCGAAACGATTCAATGTCATACATGTTCGATCAAAGAAATGGTGGAAAAGGATCCAGGTATCGGGACAACTTTTCTCAATTATATGCTATCTCTTTTCTCCAGATCCGATTTATCTACAAAAATGACGAGTAAAAACGGTAATGACGAAAATGATTCGGATACTTTTGAAGTAGTAGAAAAATGCAACGAGGAAAATGATGAAAAGAAAACACAAAATCAACATTTGGATGAAAAAGAAGCGAAAAAACAAGATCTAAATAAAACAAATGAGGCTATTAGAGAAGAAGAGGAGGTAAATGCCTCGGTTTTAGATAAAGCATTACAAACGTCTCTACCTGAGCAAGATGATCAACCCGAATTCGAAACACAAGAAAATCATAGACAACAGAATCTTGAATTAAAAGATGAACATTCTTCGGTCACAAATGAGAAATTTGAAAATTTCCATCAAGAAAGTCATTCAGAATTAGACTTTTTAACTTATCGAGAAATGGACGTTGACGAAACAAATATGAAGAAAATCCTAGAAAACAAAGAGAACAGTTATTGCTTGTGTACGGAAGATCCTTCTAGAGTAAGTTATATAGTTGTGATCACACATGGTCAAGGGGAGGGTCGACCCACCCCATGTCACTGCTGGGGGTCAAATTTCGGCAAACGTGTCGCTTTTGGTAAAAATATACAGCAAAAAACCAAAGGATCCCTTATGTTTTGGAGAAAAATCGAAAAATTCGTGAAAATTGAAAAGTTCGTCAAAAATAGAAAAATTCGTCAAAAATTGAAAAATTCGCCGGTCAAAAAAAGGTCGTCAAACGCATCGTTTTTCGGTTTACCAGCCTGCCTCCTTGCCCATGTATGGTTGTGATGGACTTTTACTGTAAACGGTGTTAAATCTGAGCTTCGGAAAATTTTAGAGCTTTACGGCCTGGGGGGTTCGGTGAGAGAAGAAAAATGACACCAAAATCATGTGGGTACCCTCTCTGAAAAAAATTAAAAATTCAAGTTTTCATTTTTGCCTTTTCAGCTTAGGTATTTGGCCAGAAATGAAAACCCGTTGCCTTCATGGCGCAGTTGGTAAAGAGTTAGTTTTGCAGTTGGAAAGGCGCAGGTTCAATCCCCGTCCCGCCTAAAACGTGACTCCAAAGGCCAAAGTAAAAAAACGTTAAAATTCTTATAGAAACACATCCTCTAGGGGTAAAAATTGACGCGGAACATGCTGATGCTATTATTTTCACTCCAAAATCATCGAAAACCGATGCATTTTCACATTTCGTTTAAGTTGTTGTGTTTAATTTTTAAGTTGTTCTTATTTGGTTAGATAAAAAAATTTGAAATCAAAAATGTGAAAATTCATCGGTTTTCGATGATTTTGGAGTGAAAATAATAGCATCAGCGTGTTCCGCGTCAATTTTTGCCTCTAGGGGGTGTTTCTAAAAAATTTTAACGTTTTTTACTTCGGCCTTTAGAGCAAGAGACGAAAGTGTGGTACCACCCACCACCACCCCGGGTGGTACCACCCACTGGGTGTACCACCTGAGGTGGTGGTGGGTGGCACCACCCGGGGTAGTGGGGTGGTACCACCCTTTCTCCCCTGACCACCCGGAGTAGTGGGGTGGTACCACCCTTTCGCCCCCTGTTTTGGATTCACATTAAGTACGTCCCCTGGCCGTACAGCTCCAAAATTTTATTTGCATCTATAAAGCTTTGAGTGTCTCAAAGACAAGCGGCAATGCGAACTAAAGAGTAAGCTAGCTTTGGATGTTTTAGGCACGCCTCTTAACTATGTCCCTCTAATTGTTACAAATATGTTGCATGAAAATGCAACTATCACATAGTCTATTTTAGCCCCAATACCAAAACAAGTTCCCGACCCCAGTAAGGCAAAGGGGACAATTGCCCCCAAAAAACCCGAATCCTAGCCACTGCATTTATTGAGTATAAATTTTAGACTTTGAATAGATCAACATCATTATGCGAAGACTCGGAAAAGAGGAAACATCAATCATCGTTGAAAAAGGTATAAAGTTTGAGAAGAGGTAAATTTAGTTTTTCATCGTTTTTAGAAAAGCTTATCTCGACATGTTACTGACTGTAAAGATGAAATTTCTAATGAACAACTCGATCAGACTCATAACAAGTAAAAAGTGAAACGTTTTGTAATAAAACAATTTAGCTATACTCAAATCATCAACAATTCATATTCCTTTGCCCAAAATGAATATACTATCCTAATGTATGGTAATATCGGGATTGGAAAAACTACATTCATTAATGCTTTTTATCATAACTTAGAGTGTAAAACTTTTAAAAGTGCTCATGAATATTCTCCTAAATCTCTCATAAGCGGTCAATATAGCTTAAGGGATCACGTTTTTAATGTCGGAGAACAACGATATCAAATTTTAAAAACAGACAAAAGATATTCTTCCACAAAGGAGGTGCAAGATTACGAAATAAAACACAAGAAAAAAACATATCGTTTTATTGATACACCTGGGATTAATGTTGCCAAGAGTATGGGAGAAAATTGGAAAAATCTTGAGGAAAATTTAAAGGTACAGAGTGGGCTAAAAAAAGTGGATTTTTGTGAATTTTTTGGGATCCGAAAATTTATTGTTCTAAAAATGACCCCTCTATAATGTTTTTCACAGAGAGATTTAAAAAAGTGCCGGTTACATAGCAAAGTGTGAAGTGGTGCCAACTGCACGCATAAGGCCGAGGGATCAATCCCGCGCGGAGCCATTTCTTTTTGCAGTGTCCAAAATCGATAAAAATTTGTGCCTAGGGGTATTTTTAGCCCAAAAACACGAATTTGATGTTTTTATTACTCCAAAACCTCCGAAAAATGAATTTTTTCAATTTTTACCAAAACGCCTAAATTTGCATAAAAATTTTAACAAATCGTATTTCCTGAGGTTTTGGAGTAATAAAAACATCAAATTCGTGTTTTTGGGCTAAAAATACCCCTAGGCAAGAATTTATCAATTTTGGACACTGCACTGCAAAAATAAATGGCTCCGCGCGGGATCGAACCCTCGACCTTATGCGTGCAGTTCGCGCCACTTGCACTTTGCCATGTAACCGGCACTTTTTAAAAAATATCTTTGTGAAAAACATTATAGGGGTAATTTTATGTGGGGAATCGATTGCGCGCATTCCCGAACCCTGAAAATGCTTCCCTGACCCTGATTCAGGGAAAAATTGGTTCACTAATAACTTCACTAATTGCGTTGGGAAACACTAATAGGCGTTCGGGCGCATTTGGAAACGTTCGGATGCGTTCGGGCGCTCGTCCGAACATTTCCGAACGCGTCCGAACGCCTATTAGTGATGTGTCCAAAGGCGTCCGAACGGAATTAGTCGCGGCCCTTAGCGACAACACCAATAGGTGACGATAAGTCAAGAGTTGAAAGTAATTAGAGAAAACCGGAATATTCGACCTTTTAGGTGTACTCAAAAATCGATTTTATCTGTTGCTGTTTGGACGCCGATACCAATCGAAGAACCGATGCTTTTGAATTTTCATTGAATCTTCTATGCCAACTCAAGGACAAAATTTCGGCAAAAATAATTTTCTGCTTTATGCGTTCGAAGACAGCGGGTACAGGAACTTATCCAATCGTAGAGCAATACTTTGCTAAGCATGACCCAAGTATTCAACTAACGAATAATGTTTTTTGCATCGACAACGAGCCATATTTGTATTTCTTAGCAAAGAATAAAGGCCTTAATCTTAAAACAATAAACGTTTCGGACATTGAATATATTTGGAAGAACTCGAATGATCAGCTGAGAAAAATGATTGCTTATATCGAGTTATAATTATGTTGTTTTTATGTCAGAGAACAATATATTTCAAGATAAATGCGAAAGAACATTGTTCCAAGTAGTTATGACGTCCGATCTGGCAAGTTAAGCAACGTTGGGCCCAATTTCTTACTTTAGTCAAAATAGCTCGGGTCCGACATCCACTCGGCGCGAAATTTTTTTTTAAAACTGATTGGAGCTTTTGTAAAATTCTTCGATAAAGGCTATTTTTATATGAACAACACGATTTTAACGATATTTTCTTATTTTAATCCGGCCTCAATATTGCTTAACTTGCTAGATCAGATGCCGCGCTCCTTAACCACTTGGAACAAAGTTTTTCACCTACTTTTGACTCGAAACATATATAAATAAAATGTTTTCAATTTTATGTTATAACTCATATCATTCGTTTTGAATTGAAGAGATCTTTTGACCATGAATCAATCCACCAAATATTTCCTTTTTAAAATGATAAGTAGAGCAGAATTATGGAGGTATTTTCATTGAAAGTGGTCAATTTTTCCATAGATGATAAGAATATACTTAGGAGGAAAAAATGCTTACACAATCAATATTTAATAAATGTATAATGTTGATTATTAGTCCTTAATCGTGACAAGTTGAGAATTCTAATTTTTTAAGGTCTTTGAATTTCGCCCAGCCCTTTGTTGGGCACCTTTGTATTTGTTTTTTTCTGGTCGATTTGAAGCAATACTTCTAGTCACCAAAGTTGTATGTTTACAATTTTAGAACAATTATGGGACTTGGATATAGCCATCCAAGCATGGGTATCAAAGTGGAGATTATTCTAAAAGAAATCGCTCCATCTACTATCATAACCGAAGAAATTATTCGCTTCACTATTCCCAAAGAAAAATTATTCGATGTCAGAACTATTGATGACCTGAAAAAACTAGCCGAGAAAGAAGTTGAGCCACGATCTTGGAAACCTAAACTCAATAATGCACACGTTGTCAACGTTGTATTGATCAAAAAACGGTTAATACTATGGAATAAAAGAAAGAATCTCCAGTACCAACACAAAGTTGTAGCAAAAGGCAATTACTATATATATTCTTTTGAGTATCATAAGTTAGTTGATACAATAAATGTAAGTTTGTTTTTAAATTCAAGCTTTCTTGTCGATTTAGAACTATAATAGCTCCGCCTTAGTCGATCCAAGCGTGTTGCTTGAACATCGGCTTGAACAATTCGGCCAAATGATATTAGATGCTATCCGGTTGATGTACGACCCATCCACCATAGTCAAGTCGATTACTGATAGTTTAAGTGTCATGGTAACAGATAAAATAAACGAAAAAAAGCAAAAGCTTTATAATCAAGGACACCGACCTTCAAATAATGAAATGAATCTGGATGCAGTATGCCATGAACCAAATCTGGTAATGTTTTAGATTCTTGGATTTTTGATAGTGGCCAAAAAATTTTGGACAAAAGGACAAATCACCGTTTCAATATGACAAATTTATTAGATGAGCAAAGTAGGACAAGATAAGAAAAAGCAACAACGGGAAATATTCAATATTTAGTTGGATAGCCTTTCGCATTATGACAGTTCGTTTACGGCGCGGAATAGAATCTACAAGGGTCACGAGTTTTCCTGTTGGAATTCGACCCCGAAAAGCTCGTTGGCGTTGCGGAAATGCCGACGGCGAAATCGCACTTTCAGTCCCATTAACAGGTGTTCGATAAGGTTGAGATCGGCGCTCCAGGAAGATCATGAAAGGACTCGGACATTGACCCTCGGGTGTCGGAACCATTGCTTCAATTGTTTTTTCTGGCATTTTTGGAGTTAAAAAGCAACAATTTTGAGCTTACAAGAAATATATAAAAATAATAAATTCTGATAAAAGTAGAGGTAGAAAACGTTAATGTGATAATCGCATTTGATAATCATGCAACATGTTTGTAACATTTAGAGGGCTATAGTTAAGACGCGTGCCTAAGACATCCAGAGCTAGTTTACTCTTTCGCACTGCCTCTTGTCTATAGGACACTCAAAGCTTTATGGATGCGAATAAAATATTCTTCAGATTGAACACCGTTTACAATCAGAGTCCATCACATTAATAAGTGATATTTGTCCATTTGGCCGAAATCTTTTGGCCACTACTGTAAATAATTTATCCAATTTTTAGCCGGAAACCAACATTAATGGACATTTCGGAAATGTTCCAGTTTTAAGAGCAGATCAATGCACCGACCATAGTCCAGTATTGGATGAATCAGATGTAGTTTTTAAGATTAAATGAAAGCTAATATTAGGTTGTAGGGAAATTCTTTGACGGCTGATTTTCTTGGATTATCGGAGAAGGCTGAAGTGATAGCTCATTTTATAGCCTGGAGGGTTGCAGGCTATCAAAATTTTGTTCATACTCTTATTAGAAAAATTTTTTCCAGGGTACCCCTTTTTTAAAAGGGACCCGATCTAGCAAGTTAAGCAACGTTGAGAGAGTTTTCAAGTTTCTAAGCGATTTTTCTTGAGGATTTGATGTACTAGAGGGTTTTCGGGCATAGGGAACAAGATGGTGATGTTATTTTTTAATTTTCTAAAAATTAGAGGTACACCAGAAAATTGTCACGTTTCTGTGACCTGTCAAGTTTTGGTGACATGTCAATTTTCTGTTGCAAAAGCCGTGTTTGCAACTTCTAGAAAAACCGCAAGATTCAGACAATAGTTGTAAGATTCATACAGGTTGCACGAAATTCTGCGCGATTCAAGTTTTGAAGCGATTTTGTTTTAGATTTGGAGTTTTCTAGGGGATTTTCGGACAGGCAACTTTCCATGACGCTGTGATTCATGGGCGACACCCGTGCTCCAGCGAAAAAATACCAAATCTGTTTTGATTCTTTGAAAAAACGCCGATTTTTTTATTCATTGTAAATAAACTTAATAGAACTAAGAGTAAAATCTGATGGCTACATAACTTCATTTCTTCTACGCGCGCGTTTGATGACCACCTAGTTTTATAGAAATTTAACAGTCTTTTCAAATTTTTCTTAACAACATTTTTATGCATGAATAATCTGCACGACTTGAAGATAGTGTTTAAAAAAGAATTATCTTCTCATGATATTTACAAATGACCATGAGGATTTTTTTATACCAAGAGATTCTTCAACATCATTATATAAAAAATTTCTATCATTCTTGTTGCAAAAATATGAAATTAATGAAAATCATCCGTCATAGAATTTCCTTACAGCCTAATTTATAAAAGGCTAAACTTAGGCTTCGGTTTAAGCTTCAACTTGAGCATAGGTTGAAATTAGAGCATAAATTTAGGCTTCAAAATACGTAAATTTATGCTATGTTTGGTTAAATTTAAGCATAAGATTTAATTTAAACATAAGCTTTAGGCTTTAGATGACCTCTTAATTTTAGAACCGCAACCCAGCTCAATCATTGACAATAGAAATCGATGAATTGCGTCCTCTTTTATATCGGAATGAGTCCTCTTTTATACCGTAAATTCATTTACTTTTTTGCTCGAACAATACCAATATTTGATTAATTTCAATACAAGGGCAGTATAGTTGCCTCAATAATTAACTAAAAATTTTGTTCGTCGATTTTCCTAAACTCATCAACAGTTTGTGATCCCGATAGTTGGTCAAAAGATCCATCAATACTACCGTGACGACCTCCCACTCGATACCTAATTTACTTAAAGGACCAGTCCAGTCAGTTACAAACTTATGAAAAAATGATATATTCGGAAAGATCATGAAAAATGGAGCCTTTTTTGTTTTTACGCATGTTCTGAATCGTTGTAGTTTTCGAGATAATTGCGTTTGAAATTTGAATTTGTGTACAAGCTCTTCGTTGTAAT
>JAQGCO010000475.1:0-10401 GCA_034700925.1 Acrobeloides cf. buchneri Gr-Nem-00862
TGCTCCATTTTTCATGATCTTTCCGAATATATCATTTTTTCATATGATTGTAACTTACTGGACTGGTCCTTTAAGTTGACAAAATCACCAGTAATTTTTCTGCACCCTGTAAGTTGTAGATTCATTATTCTATTTATTGTGCTAATCTTTTTGCTGAATATATTAATTGTTGTCTACGTCACAACAGAATCAATACTATCATATTTTGTACATTTATCAGTAGCATATTGAAGTTCTATTTATTGTGCTAATCTGTTTGTTTTATCTTTCTTGCAATTACAGGGTACGTTAAAAGTTCCCGAACAGAATTTATGTGTTGAAGGAAACTTAGAAACTGCCGCAAGAAAGTCCGCAGTAAACACCTGAACCACCGTAGCCACCTGGAATCGATTGTTGTACTTGATTAGTGACAAGTGAGCAAAATGAATGAAAAAGTTGACAAATGGGCACTTTTATAAGTGACAATTGATTAGTGATAAGTTCACTTAAAAACTGACAAGTTTGTCACTTGTCGCTAATCACTTATCAAGCGCCCACTTGTCAACTTTTTCATTCATTTTTGCTCACTAATTACTTGACACTTGTCACTAATCAAGTACAACAATCGACCCCTGAAGGAAACCTTGTAGCCAGAGACCCTGAAAATATTTTTCGATGATTTTTTGGGGATCACCTTTTGTCAACATGCTCTTTCAGAAAATAAAAAATTGTTTTGAAAAAAAATTTTTCCTACGAAGTCTAACATGAAATTTCAAAGTGGTCGAGGACTTTTAACGCACCCTGTATCTATAGGAAATCATGAGCACAAAATGCTTACAAAACTATTAAAAAATCATGTATTTAAATGAGTTTCTCCTTTTTTGTATTATCAGCACATGTTCGTTACAAAAATCAAGAACAGGATGGCAATTTCCTGGCATATTTTCTTGTTTGTGCTAATTTCGTATTGCGGAAAAATAAATGCCGGAACTTTCGAGGTGGATTATCCAAATCATCGATTTTTGAAGGATGGTCAGCCATTTAGATATATTTCGGGGGAGATTCATTATTGTCGTATACATCCTGATCTGTGGGAAGATAGGTTACAAAGAGTTCGAGCTCTGGGTTTTAATGCAATCCAAGTTTATATACCATGGAATTTACACGAGCCATCACCAGGAAAGTATGTTTAAACAAGAGTTTACAAGAGAAGGGGCAAAAATTCGAATTCGCAGAAAAATTGTCTACTGTCAATCGGTCCGTAAACTGAGATTAGGGTTGCCAGATTCAATCTTTAGGTTGAAAACTGCAGCATCAGCTAGAGATTGCAACCTCTGCAATCCCAACAGAAAAATTGCAACTCGAAATTTTTTTCATGTAATAGTTAGAAGCATACGCACTAGAGTGATTTTCGCCAAAAATCGATTTTTGGCCGAAAAATTGAATTTTGGTCAAAAGTCGAATTTTGGACAAAAAAAAAGAATTTTGGCCGAAAAAATCGAATTTTGGCAAAAATCGAATTTTGGTAAAAAATCGGATTTTGGACAAAAAAAGAATTTTGACCAAAAAATTGAATTTTGGCCCGAAAATCGAATTTTGGCCGAAAAAATCGAATTTTTTTACAACCTCACCAAAAAATTTTTCAAGCATCTGACAGCTATTGCTCACTGCAAAAACTGAACCTGCGGGCTCAACGTTGCTTAACTTGCCAGATCAGATGATCTGACACACACTCGACCAATAAAATTCGCGCCTACTTTTTTTCATTCTGCGGAAAACGGAATATAACTAAGGTCCTTTGCTATCCCCTCCTCCCAACATGATTAAACAACAAATCTTTCTTTTTAGCTTCGATTTCACCGGTGGCCTCAATCTAACCCGTTTCTTCACTTTAGCCCAACAAAACAGCTTGAATGTCTTACTCCGACCTGGACCCTATATTTGTGGAGAATGGGAAAATGGTGGTCTACCATGGTGGCTACTCAAATATGACGGGATAGAATTCCGCCGCTATGAGACTAAGTATGCCTATGCATTAGATAGGTCTATATATAAAAAGCTTTAAGTTATATAAACGCTATCCAAAGATACTACAACACCTTAATGCCGATATTAAAGCCGTTGTTGTATAAAAATGGTGGGCCTATCCTTATGCTTCAGGTGGAAAATGAATATGGAAATTATGGGTGTGATCATACGTATACGGCATTTTTGAGAGATTTGATGAGAGGGATATTGGGGAATGATACTGTTTTGTATACGAGTAAGGAATTGATATTCATTAGAAATTCCTTCAGTCAAGGGCCAGATCCAAAGACACTATAGCACATTAATGTGTGTTATACCGATACGCTAATTTTAGTGCCTTGCTTTCAGTATGGCGATATCGAAACTCTTCCGAAAAATCTGCTTTAAAAGTTTCCCATAATTTTAGAGGATTATTAGGACATCCATGCACCAAAATCATGGCAAATAATGATGTAGGATGGAATGGGGACAGACTAGGGACAGGGAAAGGGCTAGGGTCAAGGCTCTGGTCCTTTCGATTCGCCAGTGCGAGTGCATAGCTCACGAGAGGAGTAAACTCAAGAGAAGCTGCCTGGGGTAGCCAAAGTTGTTAGTGAACGCTTTCCTTAGCGATTCGCCAGTGCGAGTGCATAGCTCACGAGAAGAGTAAACTCAAGAGAAGCTGCCTGGGGTAGCCAAAGTTGTTAGTGAACGCTCGCAGTGCAGGATCATCGCCAGGGCCATGACCAGTGTAATGGACAAAACTAAGGCAAGACAGGCCATGCCAGAGTCAAGGCCAGGCCCATTTCTTCAAACCAGATTTAAGACAATATCCAGGCCAAACCAGTCCATCTCAGCCCTCTCCACTCAGCCCAGTCTAGGCCATAACAATCTTTATTTAGCCGACAACCCAAAAAACCATTCCTTGGAATGTGGTGCCATACCAGATACCTTTACAACAGTTGATTTTGGAGCTAGCGCCAATGCAGATATTGATTCACACTTTAGTATTCAACAACAATTCTCAAACGGAGGTAGACCCCACGCCAGTAGATGAATTTTTAACTAAATTTTAGGACCTAGTGTCTGCTCCGAGTTCTATCCTGGCTGGTTTGTAACTTGGGGTAATAGTCGTCCAAATTTTCCATCTAGTGATGCGTTTTTTGCTAGCTTCGCGTATATGTTTTCAATAAATGCGTCGTTTAGTGTTTATATGGTGCATGGAGGCACAAATTTTGAATTTCAAAATGGAGCTGAATCTTATGCAGCAGTACATGACTTTTAAAATTTTACGGAACATGACCCCATAGACGTTAAATCTGAGCAGCTTAGGTCCAACTTCAATCGCAGTTTTTTCTCAAATCTTTAGTCTGTCAAAAAAGCGGCCTTTGGAATATTTTGGGCGTTGGCCCTATTTTAAGGAAAGGGAGGATTTGGTAGAGGGTTCTCAGGAGATCTCTATCGCATCTATGGTGGGTTGTTCAACAACACAACAGTTTAGTAAAAACTTTAGCTTTTAGCTTCGCAACAACTACTTGACTTTCGTTTGCTCAAATAGCCACACTTTTTCTTACAAAGCTTTTTCGATCGTCCCCTCCGGCTCCTCCTTCTATGAAAATTCTAATCTATATTTTCCCGCATTTTTGCAATACATCCACCCCTTTCCAATGAACCACTCTTTCTCCGAGTCAAAACATCCGACCGTTCCTTCCCCCCTTAACAACAACATTTCCATAAATGCGACAGCAACAAAGAGAGATCGACAAACCGACGCCGCCAACAACAACATTTCGCAAATTCAAAAAGTGATCTCTGACGAGATCACTACATTCCAATCAAAGTACAAACACAGTGCAAAAATAATAATGAACAATTAATATCCATACTTTACTGTTTTAACACAACAGATTCAAACACTGTAAATATGAGCTTGATATAAATTAAAATTTAGGTCATCACCTCCTACGACTATAATGCCCCGATATCTGAAAATGGTGACACTACAGAACTTTATCAAACGATACACTCCTTTTTACAAAATCAAACTGGTTGGGTGAATCCACCCTTGCCGATTCCTGCTAATAATCCGTAAGTTCAACAATTTTTTTCTATCAAACCAATATCTAGTGCCACAAACTATGGTCAAGTAACCTTGCAACGACTTGGAACCAATTTAGTTTCGACTTTGACTCAAATCCAAGAAACTTGTTATAATTCAACGGATCCTTTAACGTTTGAGCAGATTAATCATGGATATGGTTTTGTGTTATATACGAATGTTTTATCTGCTGGAGGGCAAAACTTGTTAGCACCGAATATTAGGGATTATGGTTATGTGTTTTTGAATAATATTTATCAGGTAAAAAGAAGCCTAAGCCTAGGGACCGCCACATTTATATTTAAAAAAAAAATGTGTTACTAGTGACCATCTCAGATTTTTGAAATTTTTTGCTAAAAATTGTTAATCTATAAGTCTTTAACAAAAAATTTGTCATAATTCGATGATTTTCGGGTATTTTGAAGTCTCTTAAAATCAACTATTTTCCTTTAAAATGAACAAAAATTGCACTAAAATCATCATACATATTTCTAAAACTATGAAGATAACAACGGAAAACTTTTGCACACATATTTTTCAGACTATGTTGAAGATTTTTGTTAAAAAATTAGAAAGAAAATTTTTACCCAAAAAATGCAGTATAACATGGTCAACTTTCACGATCTTGAGTTAATTTTATCGTTGGTGTAGTGGTAACGCTGTTGAATTACACTTTAAACGCCAAAGTTCGATCCCCACCTGCGTGACATTTAAAAAAATTTGTATTCAAAACAACAACTTTTTTGGAAATGACTAAAACAAATATTGTTTCTATTATCAAAACGGACATTTTAATCATGAAGTTATCAAAAAATTCGATAAATAAAATTTCTCATGTCGGTCTCGACCTAAGCCTAACAATTTTAACTTTAGGGCATGATCTCAAGAGATCACAATACCACCTTATCAATTAATCTAGCAAATCGTGCAAATGCTGGAGATATTCTTCGAATCTTGGTAGAAAATCGAGGTCGCCAAAATTCTGGTAGTGGATCATACAGGATGCCAGAAACTGTAAAGGTATTACACATCACGAGTTTAACTTTTTAAGCTTATACTCTTATTTTAGGGCCTCCATGCAGGCGTTACACTAGATGGTGCTTCTCTAAAAAATTGGTTCGCCTGTGGAATAAACCTAACAAAGTCGTCTGTCGATTCTTTAACTTCATCTTATTTCGAATCTTCAGAAAATCAAGAAGACCTTCCAGAAAAAGCCGTTTCCCTCCCAGGAGTTTTTGTAGGACAATTCACTGCAAATGAGCTAACAGATACATTCTTTAACTCTACTGGCTGGGGAAAAGGTCAACTTTTTGTGAATGGATACAATCTAGGAAGATATTGGAACGAGGGTCCTCAGGTAAGACAAAAAAAATTGTCAAAGAATGAGTGGAATTTAGGTGACATTATATGTACCAAAGCCATATATAAAACAAAAGAATACCGTTCTATTGATTGAATTAATTGGTGCGCAACAAAATTATGCAAATTTTATTGATCATGCCATTTTTAATTTTCATTAATTTTTGTAAATGGCAATAAATTTATAAATAATTTTAAAAAGTTTATAAATACGACCCCCTGAGGGTAATATCATAGATATAAAAAACCTGTTCCTGTGTCCGTACGTGAGTGAATCAGTCACTGCGAGATACAGTGAATCAGTCACTGCGAGATCCGTACGTGAGTGAATCAGTCATTGCGAGATACAGTAAATCGGATTGACATGCGGTCTTTTTTAAAAGTTAATAGGTAATGCGTAAGTGTAAGGGAAACAAAAAAAGAAATCAGGGACAAAAATTTTTCATTTTTTACCTCTTGGGGGACCAAGGGGGAAAAATTCAAATAGACAGATTTTTTGTACTCGTGGGTTTTATACTATGGGGAACACAATGGTGATATTATTTTTTACCAAATTTTTTTGTAAAAATTAAAAAATTAGGAGGTTACCCCCTAAAAATTCGTTACAACTAGAGTAGAATGTGAAACGGTTACTCCAAGGGTCCCATGGTTCGGTGGTACTGGGCTTGTCTCAGGCACCTCTCAAGGCTGGTTCAAACCCCGCTTGAGGCCAAAAGATTTTGCCTAATAGTAACATCTTCGATGGCCATAACTGTTGCAAGTTCTTTCAACCCAGCTTATAGGGGGTACAAGGTCCAAAGTAGCCGGTTGTGAATTTCAAAAAAGGCTCCAAATTGAACAATTTCTTCTATTCAGGGATTTTCGACGATGGCGATATTATTTTTTAATGAAAATTTTTGTAAAAATTAGGGGTTACCCCCTAAAAATTTCGAATATAAAAACCGGGCAGTCCAAATAAAACGTCGCCTAAACCTATATGGGGCGCGAAGCGCTTCCCATATAGATTTAGGCGTGCCTAGCGCGCTAGTAGTTTTAAAAAACACCGTTCTTTTTCAATATCACAAAAATATGTAAGATATAAACAAATTTGGTTCACTTTTATAGAAATGGAAGCGAATTGACATCGAACATTTGTGTCAACTCATTGAAATCATAAATGGGTTCGTTGAGTCGTTTCACCTGATTCGAATATTTTATATAGAGGCGGATCGCATCATCTAAAATAAATCGAATAAATTGCTGAAATTATAGACAGTTTTACTATTCCGAAATAATTTTCCATTATTAATCAGTAATGTTGCGCCGACGGGATACTTTTCAACAGGTTCGAATTCAAAGAATATCTCTATCTTAGTCTTCAAGTCAACAAGTGTACCGGCAAATCGCACTCTATATTCATTCTTTAATACATCATTTTTGTAATCAGGCTGCTGTTGAATACAAGAGGCCAAAATACCTTGGATTGATGCTAAAAAAATTTTAAACACCGATCACTGCATATTTTACTTGTATTCATTGTACAGGGTGAAGTAAAAAAGGATTCCATTTTACCATTTTTTCATGAATTTTGGACCCCAAAAATTTTTTCTAAAAATAACACTAGTAGGAGTAATTCGACGTGGGGAATCGATTGTCACATTTCCGAAGCTTGAAAATGCTTCTCTGACCCTGATTCAGGGTCAGTTTAATGAAGCGAAACAAGAATTGTCATTTCAAATACAAATAGAACCCAATTCTACGCATTTTCGAGCTTTAGGAACGCGCGCAATCGATTCCCCGCATCGAATTATCCTTAATAGGGTCATTTTTAGGAAAAAATTTTGGGTCCTAAATTCTTGAAAAAATAGTAAAATGGAACTTTTTTGCGTCACCCTGTATTATTAAAAAAGTTTTTTGCTATTGTAAACAAAAAAGTTTGAAGCTTACGAATCGTCGCCCAATTTTGTAAATGTTTGAGATCGGGAAAAGGAATTGTAGTGGAGACTTCAACGTTTGAATATTGATGGAAGCGAATTTCATATGGAAGTCCAGTTATAGTTATATTTTTCGCCTCATCGACAGCACGAGTTTGGACGTTAATAAGAGTAATGAAATAGTGCTAAAATGAAACAGGTTTTAAATGGGGTAAGAATCAGGGACTAATCTCCAAAAAAATTTTTTGCTCAAACAGCCTATATAGGGGTAAAATCATGCGAAAAATCGATTGCGCACATTCCCGAAGCTTGAAAACGCTTTCCTGATCCTGATTCAAGGAAATTAATACATGTTGGATTTTCGCTTCAATATACACTCTTATTTCCCTGAATCAGAGTCAAGGAAGCGTTTTCAAGCTTCGGGAATGCGCGCAATCGATTCCCCACATGAAATTACCCCCAGAAATATGATTTTGAGGAAGAAATTTCAAAATTTTTCGATTTTCGCCTCAATACACACATCTATTTTCCTGAATCAGGGTCAAGGAAGCATTTTCACGCTTCGGGAATGCACTCAATCAATTTTTCGCATGATTTTACCCCCATATAGGCTTTTTTGGCAAAAAAATTTTTTCGGAGATTAGTCCCTGATTCTTACCCCCTTTAAGAAATATTGGGTTGTTCGATGATTATTGTTGGCCCAAAAAATACATCTAATTTCGGCATTTTTCGCTCATTTTCGATAAAATTGTTTTCAATAGTGGGTAAGAGCGTATGCTGAATACGATCCAATCGGTCTTTTTGAGAATAAGTCATGTTTTCGTGTCAATTTACAGACTTTTTTTAAAGTTGGGGTTTTTCGAGACAAATTTTTTCATGCATCGAAAAAGCGCGCAATCGATTCCCCGACTAGAAAGACCCTGGTCGAAAATTTCGTCAAAAATCGATTTCTATAACCAAATATCAACATTGTAACTTTAAGATGCAACATTGAAAAACCCCAATTTTTTGAAAAAGTCTGTATATTGACACGAAAACATGATTTATTCTCAAAAAGAACGATTGGATCGTATTTAGCATACACTCTTATCCACTATTGAAACAAAATTTTTATCGAAAACAAGCGAAAAATGCCGAAATTAGATGTATTTTGTGGGCCGACAATACTTATCGAACAACCCAATATGACAAGAATCTATAAATAAGTCCATAAAAATTTGACTACCTTTTTCCCAACAAGCTTTTCATAAAGTCGTTTAGCATCCTGCCCAAAAGCCACTCCACACGCAACATTTTTGCCATCATGAACAAAAAACCTAGCAAGCATACCATTTTTATTGAAAAACTCTTTAGGCTCAAATATAGCAAGTAGTAACGTTCGAATCTGGCTATAACAAAAAAATATATAAAATCATATACTAATTGCACATACACACTTGATTGTCCTATTTTTAACGAATCCAGATGGCATGAATTATAGTAAAAATCATGATCTGGCGAAATTTGTGATACATAAGCATTAATTTCTTCGTAAATGCTACTCTCTTGAGACATATTATTGTGAAATAAAAAAGTTGTCTAAAATTTTTTTAAGATAAAAACTTGAAAACACGGTAGCGATGCTCAAAGTTACAAAAAAGTGAAAAATGAAGCCTCGTCACCGGCTTCAAATATGCGAATTTTGGGCGGTGTGACACTTGCGGACGAACTTTTACGGACGTGACATTTACGAACGGACTTTTGCGGGTGTAACATTTGTGGATTTATTTTAAGTTTTTTAAATAGAACCAGAGGCTTTAGTAAAAAACGTAAAATAAATCCGCAAATGTTACATCGGCAAAAGTCCGTTCGCAAATGTTTCAATGCTATTTAACCGGGTAACTTTTTTATTTATTTGAGCAACTTTATGGCGTAGCCTAAGCTTAAGCCTAAAGCCTAAGCTTAAGCCTAAGCTTAAGCCTAAGGCCTAAAGCCTAGGCCTTAAGCTTAGATCTTAGGCCTAAGCCATAAACTTTCCCAAAAAGTTGCCCAAATAACAATAATTGTAAATGTCCCGTCCTTCAACGTCCGTCCGCAAATGTTCTGTCCGCAAAAGTCCGTCCGCAAGTGTTGCACCGTCAGATTTTAGCCACGGTATAATTTATTCGTTATAGCAAAGGTAACAAATTTGTCATCAAGGTACAAACTTGTTACCACGAAAACATTATACCCTGTGCAAAATTTTCGTATATTTGCGGCCGGTAACAAGATTGCCACTTTGTTTTGTAAATTTGAGCATCACTAAACACTGCGATAATCACCAAAATTTTCCAACAAATGCAACACTAAACACTGTGATAATCTTCAAAATTTTATAACAATCACAATTGTTGGCAAACAAACCCATATTTTTATTCATTGATTACAAAAACGATATTACTTAAAAATGTTATAATGTGAGCAAAACTAGGCATTTTATTGTTCCTTTTATATTGTGAAGGCTTTCATGTTGATAAAAGGGATCAACACATAAGCCTTCTTTTTTTGGAGAAAAATAAATAAAAATTCCGCTATTTGAGCCGCTTATCAAACAGGTGTATCAATATTTTGAGAAATTAATCGGGTGAAGCATGAAAAGTAGATAACTCAAACCAAAGTGTCGAAGGTTAAGAAGCCGTGAATCATGGAAGATCCATGAATCATGAAAGAATAAAAATCCATTATCAAAGCGCTTTGATAACGGCTTCTTGCTCTTCCATGATTCACGGCTCTTCTTAATCTTCGACATTTTGGTCTGAATTACCTGCTTCCCATGCTTCAACTAGTTAATTTCTCGTCTTAGGTGGGTATTCTAAATTCATGGAATTCAAATAAAAAATTTCTCTTTTTTTAAACCCTTTAACCTTAAAAAGCAAAGTTACCTCCTTTTCAAGCCGCCTAACTTGATTTCGCGTCGCCTCAAGTAATTTTTATCGGAAAATATCTGGCAAAGCATATACGAAGCAGACTTTTTTGGTTAGATTAAGTCAAAAACTATATAAAAACCGCAAAAAAATGTAGTTCTGT
>JAQGCO010000476.1:0-10401 GCA_034700925.1 Acrobeloides cf. buchneri Gr-Nem-00862
GCAAAAAGGCAAGCATGACCTTCTTAGATGGAATTATAATAAGCTCATTAGGAGTAAAATCACGTTAACCTTTATAAGCTAAAGGTTACAAAGAGGTGAGAAAATGCAGCAATAAAAAACGGCGCTAGGATGTTTGAGGACGAAAATTTGAGGACGTTTGTTTATTATCTTGGGAATAAACAAACTGGGGATTGGTCAATAAAAGATAAAATTTTGCACCGAAAATCATCAAAAAATGACTTTAAGCCAAGAAAAAAGCGATTGTTTCTCCAAAAATGCCATTTTTGACACAAACTTTTGTGTAAAAATTCCAGATTTATAAAAGTTATTTTTTATTTTTATCAATTAAACAATTCAATAAAAATTTTAAATTATTTTCGAAATTTTACACTACAGATTTTTTACTTTTTAACAGGTACAAGAGTAAGCAAAATAATTATGATCATTCCAAGTCCATTCACTTTGTGAAACGCTATCACTACAACTTTGGCCTTCCTCTTCATCACATTCTATATAAGGATCAGTTTCATGCATCATATTATTATACCAAATCTAAACATTTCAAGATTTTCAAAATCTACTAAACAATTGTTGTCCTAGGAGCTCCTGATGGGATGGAGGGGGGGGGGGGGTGAAGTTCAAAGTGATAATGATAAAAGGGTGTGATAAGATAACGCATTCACTAGCGTTATCACTAGTGATAAAGTTTTCGGCATCGGCAACTACCGACCGACCGAAACTTGATGAGAAACCATACTTCATTCTTATGATGCACATAACCAAACGTCAAGGGAATCGCATGTGGCGCTGCATCTTTTCTATGCACGATTCTATAGGCATATGGCACCAAGCTGGGGTACCGATCAGCAAAATCTTTGTGTCCCACTCGTAACTCGCCATAATTGATCATCTTGATATTATTTGGAGGCGTATATCCCATTTGTGAAATATAAGGAGCAGCAAGAGCTGCCATACTAGCTCCCATGGACACACCTGTAACCCATACTTCATAGGTAGGATTGGCGTTTTTGGCGCTCAAAAATGCATCTTTGATGCCGCCATTCCAAACAGTCAAGAAAGAATGATAATAAAATTGCGACACTGTTCCACCGCCGGGGAATGCTGTGGTTATGTTGTAGAAAGCTATAAAAAGGATTAGAATAGATGTGAGACCATTTTGGTATTATATAAATTAAATTTTGAAAAATATGTATTGGCGTCCTTGGTACTTTAAAACTGCGCGGTAAACGCCTCGACTAGCTGGTCAAGACGCTAAATGTCTCGAATTCGTGACTCAAGTCGAGATGAGTCTCGAATTCATCTCGACCTCATTTGAATTAGTTTGAGTATTGACACGAAAACCCTGAATTTTACATTTGTTTAAATACGCTTAATTATTGGATGTATTTAAAAAACAAAGATGGCATTCTTTATAGCTCGACGAGACGAACAAAACGACACCAAATTTATCCAATTTGACAATTGTTTTGGGTTATTGAAACGAAAACATGAATCAGAGTTAAATCGCCCATTTGAGGGTTGAAATAGGATAGTATGACAATCATAAATATATTAAAATTTTTGGTAAAAACATCTCCGTATTTGGCAACTGTGAGATTTGGCCGTAATTTTCGTTTTAAGAACATATCTCGGTTATTTTAAATCCGTTTGGGTTGTAGTACGTGTTCATTTCGTGTACATGTACGTGTACTACACGTACACGTTCATATTTGAATGAATCTGTACTACCCGTACACGTTCATTTTTACATGAACGTGTACATGTAATACACGTACACGAAAACCGTACACGTTCATATCACTGGTGTCAAGGTAGTACTGGTACTATCTTGTCTCTCAGGTGCCAAGGTAGTACCAAGATGTCAAGGTAGCACCAAAGTATTATCTTGACATCTTTGGTACTACCTTGACATCTTCGTACCACCTTGATCCCAGCCTGATAAAAGGTAGTATCGGTACTACCTTATCACCCAATGAATTTTTTAGAACTCCAGCGTTTCTCGACCATTCAAAGTTTTCCTTACTAAATTCTTCAGTCCCTTCATCAGCGCCAACAGTCCAGCGAAACGCCAAAACTATGGCTTGTTCATCGTGAATCACGAATGCCGACGCAGCGCACGTTATATTCGGGTCTTTGTTAAACATGTCGCATGGTATTAACACATGTGTTAGAAACTAAAAGTCGTGATTTTATTTTCATAAAAAGGTCCGAACTTACAGTTGCATTATAAAAACAATTTAAAATCTGATTTACATAAGTATCGTTTTTATGATCTGACAGGCTGGCTAGAGGGCAAACTATATGTCTAGCATAGAGGTCACTATAACCACTAGGCATTCGAGAAAAACATAAATAAAATAGAGAAATAAATATAAAAAAGACAAAATCTACTCGAGCCATCATATATTGATAAAAATTTATGAGAGTTCCATTATTTGATAATCTTTTTATAGGACCATCGTTAATATTATCAGGTACGTGTTGAACTACAGAGTGAGCCAAAAAAAAAAAACTTTTGCGTTTTTTGACGACAAATTTTCAAGATTTTTTTTCAAAAATTACCTATAAAGGGTATTTTCATGCGAGAAATCGATTGCGCGCATCGAAAACCCCTGAAAACGCATTCCAGACTATGAAATATACAATTTTCGGAATTAATATGAATGTTGGGATCTCAGCAATCCAACGAAGCGCACGTTTTCTGTTGATGCTGAACATTGAAGCGATTGATCAAACGCGACAAGCTTATCGAATACAATTTTGAATTTTTGTACATACGTTTTTTTGTTGTGTTTATCGTTTTGCCTTGTTAAGGATAAATTTTTATTGATTTGTTTTGCAAAAAAGTAATTTCAATAATCTTCTGTAATACTTGGAAATACGAAAATTTGATATGCACGGTCTGGGAAGCGTTTTCAAGATTTTTCGATGCGTGCAATCGATTTCTCGCATGAAAATACCCCTTATAGGTGATTTTTGAAAAAAAAATTTTGAAAATTTTTCATCAAAAAATGCAAAAGTACGGTTTTTTTGCTCACCCTGTAGATACATGTGTTTGATTCTGTTGAATTTTTTTTGAGTCTAACAGAAATTAGATGATAATTAATGGAACCACAAGAATGCATTGTTTTTTTTTCAATGATTTTGTATTATTTTAGCATGGATTTGTATATTATTTGTGCACGCGAATGATTTTATTGTGCGTTCCCTGACAGAGAAGAGAGAAAGTTTGACTTCTTTGATAGTTT
The DNA here is from genome assembly GCA_034700925.1 of Acrobeloides cf. buchneri Gr-Nem-00862. Classification (NCBI taxonomy): domain Eukaryota; kingdom Metazoa; phylum Nematoda; class Chromadorea; order Rhabditida; family Cephalobidae; genus Acrobeloides; species Acrobeloides cf. buchneri Gr-Nem-00862. Next base: position 3,270 of record JAQGCO010000476.1, read on the forward strand.
ACTAAGGACAGCTTGATAAGACTACTAGAATGAAGCATGAATTTCATGAATAGAATAGGCATAAAGATTTTAAAAATAGCCACAAAATTTTGTAAGGAATGAATCCTTTCATTCATCTCAAATGAGCATTTTCGCTTATTTCTTAATTCTAGAAAGCAATGGTCATTTGAGGTGAAAGAAAGGATCTATAAAATTTTTTTTTAAATCATAAGGGGGACCGATATAATCGAAATTTTTTGACCCCTCGGATGGAACACGCTAATGTTCCCCCCTACTATAATCATGCCGCTTTTACCCCACTTACCTCCCCCCAGGTCATTCATCCATCCTATCAAAGTCTTTTACCGAGTACCTTTGACCTATGCTTTTAAGTATAGTTGAATCGTTTTAACTTGCCGAACAAACTTTTTTAGCAGAACACACTCAAGCAAATGATATAGAATTCATATTTTCAAGCTACAGTACCGAAAAAAACTTTGGATACGCATTTAGGCTGGACACAAGTTGTCGTACCACCACAAGAGACCGCAAGTTATCGTACTTTTTCATTCAAAATGCATTAAAAAGTACGACTCGAGACCGCAAGTTGTCATACTTTTTGTCGTACCACGGTACGATAGAAAGGTACAATGTTATGACATCAAAGTACGACGACAACTTGCGGCCAGCCTTAAACATGTTTAGGGTCACCACAAGCTATCGTTTCACTTTGTTGACTCTCGAGAACCGAATAAAACCGGAACCGATTATTTTTCCACAAAAAATAGCAACATTTTTCAATTTTTTAAATAAGTAAATATCAGGAAATTTTTTTGCTGCGCCCCGCAAGGCGACCAAAATTTTTCATCAAAAAGTTTTGAGAAGGTAACTATCCCATCTTGGGAATAAACAAACAGGGGATTGGTCAATAAAAGATCAAATTTTGCACCGAAAATCATCAAAGAATGACTTTAAGCCAAGAAAAAAGCGATTTTTTCTCCAAAAATGCCATTTTTGACACAAATTTTTGTGTAAAAATTCCAAATTTATAAAAATTATTTTTTTATTTTTATCAATTAAACAATTCAATAAAAAATTTTAAATTATTTTCGAAATTTTACACTACAGATTTTTTACTTTTCAACAGGTACAAGAGTCAACAAAATAATTATGATCATTCCAAGTCCATTCACTTTGTGGAACGCTATCACTACAATTTTGGCCTTCCTCTTCATCACATTCTATATAAGGATCAGTTTCATGCATCATATTATTATACCAAATCTAAACGTTTCAAGATTTTCAAAATCTACTAAACAATTGTGGTCCTAGGAGCTCCGGATAGGATGGAAGGGGGGGGGGGGTGAAGTAGTGATGTTCAAAGAGATAATGATAAAAGGGTGTGATAAGTGATAAGATAACGCATGCACTAGCGTTATCACTAGTGATGACGTTTTCGGCAATTTTCCCATCGGCAACTGCCGACCGATTCGAAATTTGATACGAAACCATACTTCATTCTTATGATGCACATAACCAAACGTCAAGGGAATCGCATGTGGCGCTATATCTTTTCTATGCACGATTCTATAGGCATATGGCACCAAGCTGGGGTACCGATCAGCAAAATCTTTGTGTCCGACTCGTAACTCGCCATAATTGATCATCTTGATATTATTTGGAGTCGTATATCCCATTTGTGAAATATAAGGAGCAGCAAGAGCTGCCATACTAGCTCCCATGGACATACCAGTAACCCATATTTCATAAGTAGGATAAGCGTTTTTGGCACTCAAAAATGCATCTTTGATGCCGCCATTCCAAACAGTCAAGAAAGAGTGGTAATAAAATTGCGACACCGTTCCACCGCCGGGGAATGTTGTGGTTATGTTGTAGAAAGCTATAAAAAGGTTTAGAATAGATGTGAGACCATTTTGATATTATATAAATTAAATTTAGAAAAATATGTATTGGCGTTCTTGGTACTTTAAGGCTGCGCGGTAAACGTCTCGACCAGCTGGTCGAGATGCTAAACGCGGCGCTAAACGTCTCGACTTACAACTAAGTCGAGACACTAAAAGTCTCGACTTGTGTCTCGAATTTGTGACTCAAGTCGAGAAATGTCTCGAATTCGTCTCGACCCCGTTTGAATTAGTTTGAGTATTGACACGAAAACCCTGAATTTTACATTTTTTTAAATACACTTGATTATTGGATGTATTTTAAAAAAGACGGCATTCTTAATAGCTCGATGAGACAAACAAAGCAACACCAAATTTATCCAATTTGATAATTGTTTTGGGTTATTGAAACGAAAACATGAATCAGAGTAAATCGCCCATTTGAGGGTTGAAAGAGGATAGTATGACAATCATAAATATATCAAAATTTTTGGTACATCTCCGCATATCTCTGCATTTGGCAACAGTAAGCTTTGGCCGTATTTTTCGTTTTAAAGACATATCTCGGTCATTTTAAATCCTTTTGGGTTGTAGTACACGTTCATTTCGTGCACATGTACGTGTACTACACGTACACGTTCATAAAACGTAAACCGTAATTACGGTTTACGTTCCACTACTGATCGGTACTATCTTGTCACCAATGGATTTTTTAGAACTCCAGCGTTTCTCGACCACTTAAAGTTTTACTTACTAAATTCTTCATTCCCTTCATCAGTGCCAACAGTCCAACGAAACACCAAAACTATAGCTTGTTCATCGTGAACCACGAATGCCGACCCAGCACACGTTATATTCGGGTCTTTGTTAAACATATCGCATGGTATTAACACATGTGTTAGAAACTTAAAAGTCGTGGTTTTATTTTCATAAAAAAGGTGCAAGCTTACAGTTGCATTATAAAAACAATTTAATGTTTGATTTACACGAGTATCGTTCTCATGATTTGCCAGGCTGGCCAGGGGACAAACTCTATGTCTAGCATAGAGGTCACTATAACCGCTAGGCATTCGAGAAAAACATAAATAAAATAGAGAAATAAATATTAAAAAAAAGACAAAATCTATTCGAACCATCATATATTGATAAAAATTTATGAGAATTCCATTATTTGATAATCTTTTTATAGGACCATCGTTACTACATATTTTAAAGTACGTGTTGAACTACAGAGTGAGCTAAAAAAACCATACTTTTGCATTTTTTGGTGAAAATTTTTCAAAATTTTTTTTTCAAAAATCACCTATAAAGGATATTTTCATGCGAGAAATCAATTGTGCGCATCGAAAAACCCTGAAAACGCATCCCAGACTATGAAATTTTTTAAACATTTAGCCTCCATGGCTTAATTGATGGCGTTGTTGGCTTAGCCTATGGCTTAACCTAAGTCTAAGCCTAAAGCTAAGCCTAAAGCTTAGCCTAAGTCTAAGCCTAAGATTGTTCGTTCAAGATCGTCGCCCGATCTTGAACGAACAATCTTTGTTCAAGATCGGGTGTCCGATTCTGGATCGGGCGAAATTCAAGATCGGGTGCAACATATACAATTTTCGGAATTAATACCGAATGTTGGGATTTTAGCGATCCAACGAAGTGCACGTTGTCTCATGAAGACTGAACATTGAAGAGATTGATCAAACGCGACACGTTTGTACAACCTTATCGAATACAATTTTTGGATTTTTGTACATACGTTTTTTTGTTGTGTCTATCGTTTTGCCTTGTTAAGGATAAATTTTTGTTGATTTATTTTGCAAAAAAAGTAATTTCAATAATCTTCTGTAATAGTTGAAAATACGACAATTTGATATTTCACGGTCTGGGAAGCGTTTTCAAGGTTTTTCGATGTGTGCAACAGGCTTCCTTGGGGCGCAGAGGTCGGTGGGGCCCAACAGGGGGCGGAGCTTTTCTCTAAGAGGTTAAAAGCTAGAAGCCTAATTTCTTTTTTTAAATGTTGATGGGATCTCAATCTAATAAACCCACATCAAGGTCCCAGGACTTCATTTAAAAATTTTTTCCTAGAATCGTTGGGAGCCCCAAAAATCATGCATTTTTTGAAAAAGTGTCAATTTTTGGGCCCCCAACACTTCTAGAAAAATGTTTTCAAATGAAGCCCTGTGGCCTTGATGTGGATTTATTAGATTGAGGTCCCATCAACATTTTAAAAAAGAAATTAGGCTTCTAGCTTTTAACCTCTTAGAGAAAAGCTCGGCCCCCGTGGCGCTATTTTCGGAGCTTGACGTGCAACCGATTTCTCGCATGAAAATTCCCCTTATAGGTGATTTTTGAAAAAAAATTTTGAAAAATTTTCGCCAAAAAACGCAAAAATACGGTTTTTTGCTCACCCTGTAGATGCATGTGTTTGTTTCTGTTGAATGTTTTTTGGAGTCTAAACAGGAATTAGATGATGATTAAAGGAATCACGAGAATGGATTGATCTCTTTATAATTTTGTGTTATCTTAGCATAGATTTTTATATTATTTGTGCACATGAATAATTTCGTTGTGCGTTCTCTGATAGAGAAGAGAGAATAGTTTGACTTCTTTGATAGTTCACTAAGGACAGGGAGGCCCATTCGGCCAGTTTCCACACTTAGCCGAGCTTTTTGAGGCGCTTGACGATGGTGGAATGGTCGACGTCGAATATTTTTGGCCAACATCTTGTCGTTAAACTTTTATTCGCTTTCACGGTTTCCAAAAGGGACATATCGTCGAAATCGGATGACCGACCTCTTCCTTCTTCATCTTCCAGGTTTGTGTTGCCCAATTTGAACTTCTTGAACCATCTTTCAATTTGGCTTTGGCTGATTGTTTCCTCACCGAAAAGCTCGAATTTTACCCCTCGGGTGGAACACACTCATGTTTCCCCCTACATAATTATGCCGCTTTTACCCCACTTACCCCCCCCCTCCCAAGGTCATTCATCCATCCTATCAAAGTCTTTTTACCGAGTACCTTTGACCTATGCTTTTAGATATAGTTGAATCGTTTTAACTTGTCGAACAAACTTTTTTAGCAGAATACACTCAAGCAAATGATATATTGGGTTGTTGCATAAGTAATTGCCGCTCAAATTAGTCCTCGAATTTCAACATTGTTAGGCCGTTTTCGATGAATTTTTTCAGGAGTATGGAATCGGACATGAGGAATCTGAAAATGAGGTTTATGTTGCCTGAAAATCAGGGGTTCGTGCCGGAAATCAATTTTTTCGACAGAAGACGCCGTTTTTTAACGGCATTTCCACTTGATATTACTTTTCTTGATGTTAAAACTTAATAAATTTTATCAATTGAGTGTTTTCGATGTTATTGCATGTGTATCCAGTTGCTCTGTTCTCTGAATCAGGGAAGGTCTGTGCATTGGCACGAAAACTCCTTTTTCGTGATATCCCCCCATGTTATGGTACTCAAACGAAAGCTCTCATCGCGCCGAGTACAAATTTGACTAAAACAACCTTCCCTGAGACAGGAAAGGTCTGTGTATTGACACGAAAACCGTTTTTAATGTTTTCTTTAAAAGTGTTGTACGAAGATTGTGCTGTACGAAAAGCTCTGTAAGAAACGTATTTATGAAAGGTAATTGTACGAAAAGTACCGTACGAAAAGCACCGTACGAAAAGCACCGTACGAAAAGTTCGTACGAAAAATAATTGTACGAAAAGTACCGTACGAAAAGCACCGTACGAAAAGCACCGTACGAAAAGTTCGTACGAAAAATAATTGTACGAAAAGTGTTCTACGAAAATAGTGCTGTACGAAATTTTCTGTACAAAACGTGATTTACGAAAGGTGATTGTACGAAGAGTACCGTACGAAAAGTGTTTGTACAAAAAATAACTGTACGAAAAGTCCGTGCGAACCACAATTGTACGAAAAGTTATACTGCCATTTTATCTATAACTAGTCGAGCCATTTTATATACCTATATCGATTTTTTCTCCAAAAATACCATTTTTGACACAAATTGTTGTGTAAAAATTCCATGTTTATAAAAATTATTCTTTATTTTTATCAATTAAACAATTCAATCAAAAATTTTAAACTTTTCGAAATTTTACACTACAGATTTTTTTATTTTGTATAACAGTTACAAGTGCCATTAAAATAATTATGATCACTCCAAGTCCATTCACTTTGTGGAACGCTATCACTACAATTTTGGCCTTCCTCTTCATCACATTCTATATAAGGATCATTTTCAGCCATCATATTATTATACCAAATCTAAACATTTCAAGATTTTCAAAATCTACTAAACAATAGCGGTCCTAGGAGCTCCAGATGGGATGGGGGGATGAAGTAGTGATATTCAAAGTGATAATGATAAAAGGGTGTGATAAGTGATAAGATTCATATGATAACGCATTCATGTGATATAATGTTTTTCACAGAGAGATTTAAGTGCCTGCAAAGTGCGAAGTACGCCAACTGCAAACATAAGGTCGAGGGTTCAATTCCGCGCGGAGCCATTTCTTATTGAAGTGTCCAAAATTGATAAAAAAATTTTGCCTTAGGGTATTTTTAGCCCAAAAACACGAATTTGATGTTTTTATTACTCCAAAACCTTCGAAAAATGGCTTTTTTCAATTTTTATGCAAAACTCACAAAAACGTTAAATTTTTAATTGAAAAAATTGTATTCCCTGAGTAATGAAAAAAAAATCAAATTCATGTTTTTGGGCTAAAAATACCCTAAGGCAAAAATTTTTATCGATTTTGGACACTGCAAAAAGAAATGGCTCTGTGCGAGATTGAACCCTCAACCTTAGGTGTGATAAGTGATAAGATAACACATTTACTAGCGTTATCACTAGTGATAACGTTCTCGGCAATTTTCCCATCGGCAACTGCCGACCGATCCGAAACTTGATGCGAAACCATACTTCATTCTTATGATGCACATAGCCAGACGTCAAGGGAATCGCATGTGGCGCTGCATCGTTTCTATGCACGATTCTATAGGCATATGGCACCAAGCTGGGGTACCGATCAGCAAAATCTTTGTGTCCGACTCGTAACTCGCCATAATTGATCATCTTGATATTATTTGGAGTCGTATATCCCATTTGTGAAATATAAGGAGCAGCAAGAGCTGCCATACTAGCTCCCATGGACATACCAGTAACCCATATTTCATAAGTAGGATAAGCGTTTTTGGCACTCAAAAATGCATCTTTGATGCCGCCATTCCAAACAG
>JAQGCO010000477.1:0-10399 GCA_034700925.1 Acrobeloides cf. buchneri Gr-Nem-00862
AATTTTGGAAAATTTTCGAAAAAAAACATAAGGGGGGACCCTTATGATTTTTTGAAAAATTCTGAAAAAATCGCGAAAAAAATCACCTTGGGGGGACCAAGGTAATGTGCCCTCCCCTTCCGAAATTTCTGGTTACGTCCCTGCAAGTGAGTGAAATTTTATTTTTGAAATTATGACTCATAAAATTATTTTCTGACAAGGAACCACCCTCCAACTGTCACGTCAAAATGAATTTATGTTAAAGAGCACCAAAAAATACATCGAAAACGTGGAAAATTTTTCCCCGTGTGACTTCTCTGTGGGCCTGAAGGCCAAGATGTGTTATTTTGGGCCTGAAAAATAGCCTCATAACTTTTATGGTTTTTCAATAATTCTATTTGCATCTGTTAAAGGGCGAAAAGACACAAATTATAATATTTTAACTTTGACCTCAAACTTTTGCCTTCATCGATAAAAATGCTTGACAAAAATGACACCATTTTTCTGAGGAAAAATCGTACTTTTGGTGGTTTAAATTCGACTTTGTTTTGCTCGCCTCGACTTTAAAGCGACTTAAAAAACTGTTTCTGGATCAGAAAAACACTTTCTGATCGTTTTTGGCATAAGTTATGAAAATTCGATTTTCGACCCGACGGACCTTCCAGGCCATACATGGGCACGTAGGGGGGGGGTTGGCACTTTGATGAGGCGATCATAAGATTTTAATAAAAAAAGGACCTTTTTTTAGTAGTCTTCTGACACACAATTTTTATGGACCACCTCATATGTTCGGCGGGGTCCATGCAGTGATCCCTCTCAATTTTGGATCGGGGGGAGACTCCCCCTTGCCGACCTATGATTCCGATCGCCTGAAAATTTGAGGTGATCCCCCTCAATTTTCGGCTTTTTGAGTGAATCGATCAGGGAGGGTCGCACCCCCCCCCTCCTCCCGTTGCCCACGTATGTTCCAGGCCCTCCGGCCATCGGAGTTCAAAAATCGAAGTCAAAGTTAATATATCATAAATGGTGTCTTTTCACCCTCTAACAGATGCAGAAAAAATAATCGAAAAAGATTTTAACCATAAAAAGTTTTGAGAAAATGGTCCAACACTGATTTATGAGTTTTCGAATCGATTGTCAAAAATCGAAGATCAAATTAGCCCATTTAAAAAATGCCAAGAAAGCTGCGCTTAAAAACGTCATAAACAAAAAGTATACAAAAAATCCCACACCTCTTTATACAACGTCACTTCTAATTTTGCCGTTCCATATGAGCAATTCAGCTGCAACTGGCGACCATTATGTTTCGTCTTATAGAATTTTTCAAAGGCACCAAAAACTTCGAATAATTCTCTTGGAATCTCACAAGTGATTGGCTTTGTCGTTGGCCAAAATGCTCTAGTACAAATGCGGAAGTCGCCCAACTCCATTGGTAAGGTGATTCTCTGTCGCTAAAAAATGTATAAGTAATTTTCTGTGGTAAAAATAGTTAAAATATTTAAAAAATTGAATTTTGATTAGATTTTTTTCCTTGTACAGCTATGTTGGCTACATCATGGATAAAATCACCTTAAATTCGACCATCAAGTCGTCCGAAACATTCATATCATTAAACATTTCTTCCAACTTGATTCCAGCAATACTCTGCAAAAAACTATATTTTCAATAACAACCCAAAATTCCTACCTTTAACTTATATGCCATATATTTTTCGCTGTCACCTTGATCAGAATCCATGCCAGAATAGCTACCACCAAGGAGACGTTTTTCAAGTCGTCGCTTGTACCAGCTAAAAAAATGCAACTTTAAAAAAATATAATAAAAATACGTATCAAAGGCATCCTTGTTGTTAAGAAAGCGGAGCAAATAGACTGCTTTGTTAAGTTTTTCATCAATCGGCTAAAAAATACAAATTTTATTAGGTATACAAGTTTAAAAATTGTAATTTGGTTCATTTTGAGCTAAAAAATTTTTTAAATTGAAAAAATTTTCCAGCTTTTAATAAGGCTCACCGTCCTGCTTTTCAAAGCATCATCAATGAACAAGCACAAAAATACGGCCGCATTCTTTTGCATATTAAAAACATCTGTAATATCAATCTGCAACTCGGTTTCAAATTCGCGATTGCTGCCAAATGCCACTCTTATAATGTTTCCATAGCTATCAACGATTTTCATGAAATTCTAAAAAATCATCAATTTTCTCTAGAACCACATAAAAATATTGCTACGGTGCACAAAAGTTTGTCTAGTCGAAATTATGGTCGGAAATTGATTATTTATACATACAAAGAGCTTCTCAATTAAAATCACAAAAAATTTGGTTGTCAGTTGGTTTTTACGCTTTTTCTTATCTCAAAAAGGCAGCGCCTCTTTTGGCCCAGTGGACATTTAGCCATCGTTATACATTTGGTCCACGCATGCACGTCTGTACATTTGACCCATCGGTACACTTGGCCCAAGAACCTTAACACTTCCAACAAGTAATGGTTGTCCCACAGGACATTTGACCCATGGGCCAAAATTTGATAATTTTGGTTTTATAAATGTTGTTTTTTGATAAATGTTGATCTCTATTTTCTCTAGAAGACAAAATAAGGTCAATCTTTAGCAGCTAAAAAGTCGAAGTTGAATCACAAATCGGTTTATATATAGACATCGCAAACAAGATCAAAATACAAATTTTGGTATTCTTATATAAATTTATAAATCATACAATAGAAAACGTAGTCTATCATACGACAAGAAAATATTCAGAGAGCAAAGATTTCGACTAAAAGTTTTCTGAATCTTCACGATTTTAGAACTTAACAGCAAAAAAGATGTCAAATAACAATTCTAATTCGACAGAAAGCCTTTGAGAGAAAGTATCCTGAAATTAAAAAAATGTTAAAAAATCTAACCGACGATTCATTTTCGTCATTCAAAAATTCAGAAGACATCGTGACTACATATCAACTGGTAAAGATTTCATCTAGCAAAGATTTCAACTGGCAAATATTTCATTCTTTGCCAGATGAAAATTTTGCCAGTTGATATTTTTCCGACATTGTGTGTCCACGAATCAAATGTCTCGTGGGCCAAATGTCCAAAGGACAACCATTACACATGGGTCTTATATTCTCGTGAGCTAAATGTCTTATATATCAAATGTTCCATGAACAAATTAATAACGAATGTCCACTGGGTCAAAATGGATGCTGTTTTCATGTGTATTCATTAAAAGTAGAATATCTCGACAAAAACTAAGTATTTTGATATAAAAATTTTTTAATGTGCTAGAAAACGAGATTTACAAGATAAAACAAAACCTTTGACCCGACCAGTTTTTCTATGAAAAATCGAATTTGAACCACTTTTAATCGTTTCGAACTTTTATCCACATTTTTATAGTCAGTGCTTACCTCAATAATATTGACAGGAGAATTATCCTGTTCTCTGGACATCAAATTCTTGGCTTCCTCTTTGAAGGCATTGCCGAATACTTCGCACATAATTGGGATGGTTTCGGAAAATCGGGAGTATTCTTCGAAGACATATTGCAGAGCTAAAAAAAGTAGATTTGAGCAAAATTTAAAAAAAAACCTTCGACATTGTGCTTTCCCAACATGAATTTCATTCCTTTTGAACCTTCAAAAATCGGCTTCATGTACTTTCTCAAACATTCGTTGTCAATGATCTGCAAAAGAGTAGCTCGAAAATCGATAATTGTTAGTTTGGCAAATACCTGGATAACTTCGGCTTTTATGGCCTCATCCGAATATCGGTAGGCGCAATCATCTTCTTCTTGTCTCAGTCGTTTGATTTCTTTGATAAAATCCTCCGGGCTCAAATCTTCAGCCAAGTATTCTTGTCCTTTAGCGCGGTAAAAGTTTTCAGTTGCTTGCAAAAATGGCTTCTTGAAATAATCTTCATATAAAGCACGTGGGTTATCATGATCATCCAGCAACTTCAGCATTTCAATCGCTGTGGAAAACGGTACGCTAAACGGGTAAAATTAGAAGAAAAAAACAAGATGCATATCGTATAAAATTGCCTCACCCATGTAGAAAAGTTTGAGAGCAGATGGTTCTAGGCAGGCACGTGGCGAGAATTTCATTTCGGAGAAGGAAATTCCCCCCCCCCCTCCTCCTTATGTTGTTTCCCTCCTCATGAAATTTTTTTTGAAAAATGCTTGTTTTTTAAGCTAAAAATGCTCAGAAAATGACCGAAAAATTATAAATTTTAGAAACAATGAAAAATTTGGACATATTTTGCGAAAATGGAAAATTTGGATCGTTTTTGGTAAAAAATCATAATGGGGGACCAGGCCCGTATTTAAGGGGGAAATTGACTCTTGTCGCTAAAAAAATGTAAAATTTTTCCCTTTATGTTTTTGCCTTAAAAAAAATTTTCACTAAAAAAATGCCGAAAATTTGCCAATTTTTCAATTAAGATTGTATTTTTTTAAATAAAGAATGACAATTTTTTTCTAATTTTCGAGCAAATTTTCAATTTTTAGCAAAATTTTCTATTTTTTGTGTTATTTTTACGTTTTGAATTATAGTACTGCTCCCCCGACCCAATTGTAAAAATTTTTTGCCCCCTACGTTGCTAAATCATGTGGGGAACCATTATAATTTTCTAAAAAATTTTAGGCAAAAACATAAGGGAGACCTTAGAAAAATTTTCGATTACGAGGGGAGGAAGGGGCAATCGCCCAGCTATCCACGTCGCTACGTGCATGTTTCTAGGATGATTCAAAACCGATTTCAATGTGTCAGATATGCGAATTTCGTTTTATATCTATCATGAAAATAGGCTTAAAAATTCATAAAGCTATTCTAGTCTACCATCTACCTTGCCAACTGTAACTTGATTTTCAAAAAGCATACGTTTCAACAGCTTCCCTTTTACGGTCACGTTTTATCATTTCCACCAAAGCATTCGACAATCTTTCATTGTTTGGAGTAATAACAGCGTCCATGAACAATCTAATAGCAGTTTCGAAGACTGGACCCAGAGTTGAACCTTCAACGTGATCCATGTACATCAAAATATCTCGAATATGGCGGGTCGCTATGCGATGGTCTTCAAATTTATTGGCAAGCTCTTTCAAAAAATCTTCATGTGAATCTGCTAGCTGGTTTCGAATCTTAAAATGTAGATGTTTAAAATGAGAAAAATTAGGGTTGCATAGGATCGGGATTTCATCCAATATCAGTGGCATAGCTAAACTCCAAGAATGGGGGGGGGAACCATTTCAAAAAAATTTTTATACCTTGATCCCCCCTTATGTTTTTTTGAAAATTTTGGTAAAAACATAAGGGGGGCCAAGGCAATTTTTTCCAGTTTTTAAAAATTTTTCAAAAATCCCCTGTTTTTTTGGAGCCAGGTTGCAGCAATTTAGTCATGTTTGAACTGAGTGAAAAGTGATATTCTTATCCCAACGGCCTCTTTAGGGGCACATTTTAAACAAGAATCACATGTCATTTTCATGTCCAAGAAAGCTTTTTCAGAATTTTTGAGTGAGATTTTTGGATTCTACGCATAAAAATACCCTCTAGAAGGGTATTTTTGAAAAAAAATTGAGTGGATCCGAAATAATATCCTTACATTTTGTACGTGAAGTTGGACAGTTTCTTTCATCATATCGTGAAGCTTCGATCCATGTTTTTCTATTATCTTAAAGAAAGAAATATTAATCCGATAGTCAAAAATAAGGAGAAAAATGGGGATTAGATATTTTACCAAATTCAAACTTAGACATTTCATCAAAAATTTTTTAACATTTATCGCAATAGAAATGCATGAGTGCATTAAAAATTCGCGAAACATGTTTGTAGTGATCAAATTTTTTGGTGAAATGTCTACTTTTTGTGGTGAAATATCTACACTCCACACAAAAAGATAAAGGCAGTAGATTTTTCGCAGGAGTTTTTGGTGAAATATCTAATCCCCAGAAAAATTCTCAAAATAAATAATAACCAATCAATTTTCTATTGGGTTGTTCCAAAAGTTTTTACACTTTTTTCAATTGAAAAAAGTGAAAAGTGAAGTGTAAAAACTTTTGAAACAACCCAATATTTCCTAACAGTTTTCCAAGATTTAACTCTTTTTTATTCAAAACAAACAACTTACCAGCTCGTAACCAATAGTATAAACTTCTTCATAAGACAGCTGAAAACTCATCTTCATTTGAATCGATAAAATAGCTTCTTTCATCTTAGCCATTTTTTCATCAAATTGATTGATTGCCATATTTTAGCTGTAAAAATGATTGATGTAATTTTTTAAAATTTCAAACGATAATTCAGTTTAAAAACAAAATTTATAAAAATCATTAGGGTGCGCGTTATCAGTCGTGCCGCGCTCGGCACGACGTTAGCAGTTGTGCCGTTGCACTACGGCACAACGTTAGCAGTTGTTCCGGTCGTGCCGCCATTGTAAAACGGCGGCACAACTAATAACGCGCACTCTTAATACAGTCGAACCTCGATTTAGTGCCCCCTCCTTAAGGGTGACACTAAATCGAGGTAGCAAGAGAAGAACAGGAACCCTGAATCAAGGTTTTCGTTGTAATAAAAAAATTTCAAAAATGGCCAACTTCAAACGCGTTTATCTCAAAACGATTAGAGATTCAGAATTTACTGTAAAAACAAAAAATGCTCCATTTTTCATGAACTTTCCGAATATGTACAATTATGGATATTTTGGATAATCTAGAGAATTTTAATTTTTTGACCTCCTTCAGTTTTTACCTTCAAAAAAAAGATTCTCCGATTGACATGGGGTTGGTTTAGAAAAATAGAGGAGAGCCTGTTGCAACTACCTATGGTCAAACCTAAGCCCGCTCGAATTTCTATGATAGGTTTTAATGCCCAGGAGACATTTTTTTCGTTTTTGAAAAAATGGACTAACAAGTTGATTTAAATTTTTTTCGTGTCAATAAACGGATTTTATTGATAATCAGGCAACGGGAATATTCTCGCAACTTTTTCGTTGTAAAAAAATTACAACAAAAATTCACAACAAACGGGTTTACAACCAAAAAGTTACAACGAAAAATCACAACGAGTGGGTTTAATACGAAAAAATACAACTAAATTTTCACAACAAGAATTTACAACGAAAAAGTACAACGAAAGGGTTTTTCAGAAAGGGTTACACAAATTCCCGGGAATTTGGGAAAGTTGTGGGAATATTCCCGTTGCTTGATTATCAAAATCCGGTGATTAGGGCGTTCGATTGAGCTATCTGGCGATGGAAACGGATTTAAACTCGACTTTTGGCGAATTTTTGAAATGTGAGAGCAATCAAAAAACAACCTGTACATATGTTATTTTTAGAGAAAAGCTTGTGTTTTCGATCTCAAAACGTTGTTTTTCGACCTCAATGAGAGGTGTGCCACAAAAAATAACGTCAGATTCGTGTTTTTCAATTAAAAATACCCCTAGAAATAACATTTACGATTAAGAAATCGCGAGTTTCATACTTTGTGCGCATGAAACATATGTGGCGGCGCATGACTAGTTAAAAATAAGAAAAAATCGCAACTCTGACTCATATGCACGCTATTTGCATGCGTCTCGACACCGTCGAAAAATAATAGAAATTGTTGTGGTCTCCACAAAATCGACTATTTTCACGATTTTATGGCGACCCTCAACAATTTGTAATTTTACATTTCTCAATATTTTTTGTTTTTTTTCACAAATTAAAATGATTTTTGACACGAATTAAAATAATTTTTTCATTTAGGAAGTGTTATATTTGTACCGAAAGCAAGTTGCCTAAAAATGCGTCTCTTTGGAAGAAGCCGAAGTGTGGCGCGTGGAAACGTGGCTCGTGAAAGTGCTAGAAGTGTATCTGAATGTCGGAAATCTGATATAATGAGCGGTAATGTGGTTCAAGAAAGGGTATATTGGCAAACTAAGCAGAAGGATGTCGTTGAAGCTGTAGCCTCTATGTACGGCAATGAAGCGGGCGCAGATGTTCTCTTCTCAGTTGAAAAAGAAGTAGTTTTTAGAGGTTTTACAGAAAAAATATTTTTTTTAAGGAGTTCATTGCTCACTCATTCGTGATGATTATGCGTTCACCAGTTCTCATGGTTCATTTCCTTGGCGATTTTAAAAAGAGTGTTGTGATTCGAAATGGCAAGACTTATAAACAAATCGAGGTTCTTGGTGTGAAGGCGAAGCCTTTCGGTGCGTTTTTGAAGTTCTTGTATACGAACAGTCTCGAAGTATCACCGGAAATCGTTATGGGTGTTCTGAATACAGGTTAGCTATTTCTTTCAAAATCTTGTTTTCAAAATGATTATCTTTTTTAGCCAAGAAATACATTGTGCCGGTTTTAGAAGACTATTGCTACGAATATTTGGAGACAAATTTGAGTGCTGATAATATAGTCGCGATTTGGATTGAGGCGAAGAAAGACGAGAGAGTTATCGGCATAATTATGAAGTGGATTGATAATAACACAAAGGATTTCTTTGCGTCGAACAGCTTTAAAGTGTTGGATTTGGAATTACTTTGCGGAATTTTGTCTCGGGATACTCTAACTATTCAGGAAACAATGCTCTTTCAAGCAGTGAGTGTTTGCAAATTTGTATTTTGTTTTTAAAAAATTTATTCACACAAATTTAGTTCAAATTGTGCTTAATTTGTATCAAAAATCGGCTTTGCCTCAATTTTAATATAAAAAATCTAAATTTAACTTTGTACTCAAAAATCGTTTTTTTTATTATAATTTTAAGCATTAAAAATTTAATGCTTAAAAATTTTTCATCAGCTTGGATTTTTCAGGTGATT
This sequence comes from Acrobeloides cf. buchneri Gr-Nem-00862, assembly GCA_034700925.1. Classification (NCBI taxonomy): domain Eukaryota; kingdom Metazoa; phylum Nematoda; class Chromadorea; order Rhabditida; family Cephalobidae; genus Acrobeloides; species Acrobeloides cf. buchneri Gr-Nem-00862. Next base: position 8,771 of record JAQGCO010000477.1, read on the forward strand.
CGATGGGCAAAAGCACAATGCGAATTGTGCTCACTCGCACCTAGTGGCAAAAACCTTCGTCAAGTACTCGGCAATGCGCTATTTTTCGTGCGATTTCCACTTATGGGTTTGATTGAATTTTCTAAAATTCAGCGTAAGACTTTATGTTTTCTTTTCAATTTTATCATGAGATTTAGACTGGGATGTTCTCTCAAAAAAAGAGATTTTTGCGATGATTAAGTATTTTGGAAATCCAGATTCCAAGCCAGTGTTTCCGACGTCGCCACGAAATTATCAAGCATAAATGTGATCTAGTTTAATTGTAACCCATATTTTTAAGAATCAGTGTTTATACTTTAATATAACCCCTTATGTAAAATGTTTATTGTATTTAATAATGTAAAATGTTTATTGTATTTAAAATGTTTATTGTATTTAATGTTTATTGTATCTTATGTAAAATGTTTATTGTATTTAAGACGCATTGTCTAAATGTCTTCAAATGCCATGGAGCCAACCCAAAATGTCAAAGTCAGAATTTTTTCAATTGTTGCCTATGTTTAAGTATGTAATCGCACTATTAAAAACCCACGAACCTAAAATTCCAAAACTTTTTCTTCGAGATATAGTTTTCGGAAGTTGGCCACCTCGAGCGTACAGCTAAAAATGCACCTCCATCTTAAAAGCCCTCCATCTCAGCCAATTTAAAAGCTTTTCAAATGCGATCTTTTTTATTAGTTTGGTGTGGTAAAGAGGCACAGATTTGTAGTGCATCATATTTTGATCCGAGCTAACTCCATGGAAATATCGCCATTTTTATCAAATATAGGCGTTTTTGGACAGGGTCAAATTTTCAGTAAAATTGCTCTATAAAATTCAGATTGGATTCGCAGTGAGGTTTAAAAGCGGGTTTTGCAAGACCAATACTAGGCACGATTATTTGGTTAACCCGGTTTTGCCCGTAAATATTTCAAAAAATTGGCAATTTTTCAAAAATGACTCAAAAATGTCTATATCAATATTGCACCAAAAATAAAAGTTAGAGAGCGATAAATTTACTACAGAATAAGCACAAAATCAGCGTCGTATGAATTAGGATCGAAATTTTATACCACCAAGAAAGTGGTAAAAGTTTTGAAAATTAGATAAATTGTTCATGAAATCAGTAAGGCGCTGGAGATTTCGTTTGCTAGAAGCCATTTTGCTTAAGATTCTCGAATAATGCTAAAATATACTAGAAGCATATAAAAGCCGATACGAAAACAACAAAAAGATAAATATCGAAATAAAAAATACGAAAAAAGAACAACGAAAACTTTGGAGCTACTACGCCTGGGGGCGCACTTAACAAGAATAAAAATGCCGAAGTAAAAATGTCAAATAATTTTTTAACAAGTGACCCCTTAGGGGTAATTTTATGCGGGGAATCGATTGCGCGCACTCCTGAACCTTAGAAATGCTTCCTTGACCCTGATTCAGGGAATGGTGTGGGTGTATTGAAGCGAAAATCAAATATTTTAGGATTTTTATGAGAAAACCGTCGATTCTTAGGTTTTTCTAGGCGGGGAATCGATGCGCGCACTCCCGAAGCATGAAAAAGCTTCTTTGACCCTGATTCAGGGAAATCGGTGTATTGAAGCGAAAATCAAA
>JAQGCO010000478.1:0-10383 GCA_034700925.1 Acrobeloides cf. buchneri Gr-Nem-00862
ACGCAATTATCTCGAAAACTACAACGATTCAGAACATGCCGTAAAAACAAAAAATGCTTCATTTTTCATGATCTTTCTGATTCATTGTTTCATATGGTTGTAAATTACTGGACTGGTCCTTTAAAGAAAAATTTTGAGAACCGATTTTGTTCGATTTTGCGGCATCACTAACTTCTACCCTTTCCACATTTTTTGTCAGGGAAGAAGCTCACTATTTTTCTTAAATTGTTGAGTATCTTTTACCAAAATTTTTATAATTTTCCCTCAAAACTATTTTTCTCTCTCAAAAAACCAAATTTCCACAAAACTCATTCATGCCTACTTTTCGAACTCGTTCATTCGTTCTTGTATTCACTGAGTAAATTCCACGGAGACTTCCGAGGCTTTGCTTAATGAATTTTGGGTAGATCAAAAAATTTTTATGAGACCAAGAACCGAATTGAAACCTTTAATTTTGGAATAAAAATATTCGCTAGTCTTTTTTATAGGCTATGTTAACAAATGGCGAAAAAATTAGCCGATTTTGTGCTTGTGAGCAAAATTTGGAAGCGGTTGGTTTTTGGAAATTTTCTTTTGTTGTTTTTAAATTTTTAAGCACTTTTTGACTTTTTCCTAATTTTTTAATTTTTGCGTTGAAAAATTCAAATTTTATAGATAGTTTGTCTATTGTTTCCTAGTTAAATAAATTTTACCTAGTAGGGAGGGTTCCTTGTCAGACATATATGTTCATCCTCAGGGCGAACACACGGTAAGACTCGTAGACTATTCTTCATGGAGCAAGAATCTATTCTACCCATGGTAGAGTCGAGCTTGATCTAGCTAGGATGGAAGCTCAATGCGCTATCCACTAGACCACCCAAACTTATACAGAGTGGCGCAAAAAAGTGCATTTTTTGGGATCCGGTAATGTATTTTTCTAAATTTCAAAAAAGTTTGTACATTGATACGAAAATTCTGAAAACTTGTTAAACATGTTGAATAATATATGTAAAAAAATTTGTCTAGTAGCCTAGGAATTTTTGATTATGTTCATTTTTCCTTACTTGGAAAATCCTGTCGTTGGCGTTCTCGCTTCATCGTCGCCTAGCAAGGTGTGAGAAGAAGAAGAAAAAGCGTGGGTGGTCTCATTTACATACAAGCCGAAACATTTCCACACATCTCTATAGTGGTGATTAGCTAGCCTCTCATTTTCTCTTCTGCGTCGCGCAGCTCACAATCCATAATCTTCTTGTCCAGTCATACTTGTTAACACAGCCACTCAGCCTATCCTTAAGTGTCTATCTAGCGTTGTTTTAACCTGTGTGTCGTAATGGCATCTCGCCGCTCGGTTATAAATTTTCAAGAAATTACCTATTATTGTTTGATAGAGTTACTTTTTACTCGCACAGATTTGTGGTAAATGTCTCTTAGTCGATCTGTTTTCACTTCACTCGTTTTCCTACCTTCACAATTAGCATTGAACCGATGCGTGTGAGTGAAAACCTAATGAGCTAAATAGTAAGAAGAGAGAAAAAAAGATCGATTTCAATTTATTTTTGTACTTTTTTCCACACTTTTCTTGCTTCCTGATCTTATAGTGAAGATAGTAGATAAATGCAGTGGAGAGGATTCCCGGAAGTTAATTTGTTGAGGATATAAATTTTTATATATGGATATTAATGAAGTCTAAAAGTGCAAGTGCAATTTTGGTAAGTCATGAAATTTTATATGAAAATGGCAATTTGAATCATAGGTCGGCAAGGTGGGGGGAGGGGACTGCCGATGAGGTGGTCCCCACCGTGTTTTCGAAAATGAAAGTGCTTCCTTTCCCCCGATTCATGGAAGGGTTGGGTGTATTCAATTGAAAAAGGATCGATGAAGCTGTATGTTTTTTAAGTTATCAAAAATCACAATTTACCACTTTTTGGGACCAGGAAAGCGTTTTCACGTTTCGGAAACACGCGCAATCGATTTCTTGCATAGAAAAGTCCTAGGTGGACATCCGGTCAAAATCCGATTTTTTTCATTTTCGCATCAATACGTTGCCCTGAATCAGGGCTTTATACCCCTAAAAGGCAAAAAATTTCTTATTTCCTGAATCAGGGCCACTCAAACATTTTCATGCATTGGCGGTGCGCACAAATGATTCAGGAAAACCCATAGTTCTATTCGCAAAGATTCTGATCAAAACACAAAATCACGTTATTTAGTCAAGGAAAGGGAATTAGCATATTTGCGCTACAACACATAAACCTTTTCCCTGAATCAGGATGAGGGAAGCGTTTTCAAGGTTATGCAATGCGCGCAATCGATTCCTCACCAAAGAAAAAACCCATATAGGATTATTTTGGTGAAATTTTAAAAAATTGAAAATTTTTGAAACAATCGCAAAAATCCGGTTTTTTAAAAATCATCATGTAATTTTTTTCTCACAAAAATCATTATTCTTTGCTCTATACATATGACATCAAACGAATCCAATTGAGGATTAGCTTAGTTAGGTATTATTATGTAAGTTTGTATGAACGAAAGCATTCTCCCACCGGTGATTTTGATGACGTCCATTTTTAATGTAAGTATGAGAAAATATTTTTGGATTGGAAAAAATTTTTGTATTTTGAGCTGAACTCTGAGGTTTAAAAATTGACGTACTTTAAAGGAATTTAATGCTGGGATCTAGTGTGGTTTTTGTTAAGCTCGAAAATTTGTGTTTTTTTTATTCTATGCATATGGAGAGGATTCTGGTGACCGGCCTTCTCTCTCAAAAAAAAATTTCGAACTACTACACAATAGGGGAGGGGGTACGCCAATTTAAACCTCAAAGTTCATCCACGTGAAAAAATTTTCGAAAATTTTTTTTCTGAAAATGACACCTCTAGGGGTAAAAACTTGCAGGAGATCCGAATTTGACATTTACGAAGCTGACTGCTTCCTTGATTCAGGGAAGGCCTGTATATCTCGAATTCACTGAGAGTGGTGGCACCTTTTTCTTTTAGCACCATGTAGTCCTTTTCGAGGATATAGGTATCGAAAATTTGCATTTCGGTTCCACGAGTGGCACTTGGTTCACGAGAGATGAGGTCGGTCCAACGGAAGTGGTAGTCTTCAAGGGGCGGGAGATTTTTCTGGAATCTTCCTTTAGGCAACAGTTCCCTTAAGTGACGATTTCGATTTTCTTCAGGGGACTGGTCAGGGTCGTGATGGGCGGGATAATTTTTGTTTTTGTAATGGACGAGGGCTTCGGTCAGGAGAAGTTGAGTCTTTATCAAACAACTCATATCCATACCTGGACAGGGGGTCCAGAAATGGACCCCCCGTAAATTTTTTGGATTTGTCCCTATACCCCCCCCCCCCGTAAAAAACTTGGCGACTTTTTTTTGGTCACCAACTCGAAGGGGGTCGTAAATTTTTCGGATTTACCCCTATACCCCCGTAAATTTTTGGGAAATATGTACCCCCTCCGCCCAGGTATGCTCATGTCTGATAAGGGGATGTTTTTGTGGCCAGTAATTGGGGATCCAGGAATCTTAATTGTGTGGATTTTTTATATAGAAAAATATATACTTGTAATGTTATTTCCCCTCATAAAATTTTGACACATTTTTTGCAAACTATCCTACCCCTACCATTACAATTTTTTATAGCACCCATTCAACAAATTTATAGTGTTTGCAAAGAAATCTTTTTCTCTCCTTTCAGTGGTGATTAAAATTAAAACATCTGTTTTCAGCCAACCTTTCCGACGATTATTGACTTTTCGGCCCAAGAAAGATCCTCATCCTATAGGGTTTTATGTGCTTGTTTCGTGCGTATTTCTTTTCTTTTTTGTTTTGTTTCCAAACAATGTTTCAAAGGGCAATTTTTTATGCGCTTTTCAATGGTTTATGAAGGGTGGTCATGTAGAGATACAGTCTTTTAAGTAATTTCGAGGTGATAAAAAATTTTAATCTGAGGAACAGTAAGCTTAGGAGAAGAGCTTTTTACAATTTTTACAAGTAAGAAGATTTTGGAGAGCAAACAAAAGTTGCCAATATACAAAACTTTTTGGCGTAAAAAAAAGATTTTTACGATTTTTGCTCGATTTTTCAAAATTTCGCGAAAATAGAGCTAATTCAGGATCAGGGAAGCGGTTTCAAGGCTTGACGATTTGCGCAATCGATTTCTCGCAAAGAAAAATCCCCTACAGGGGTATTTTGGTAAAAATTAAAAAAATCGCAAAAATCTCTTTTTTGTACACCCTGTAAAAAGGTAAATTTAAGAATGAACATTTCATCTAGGTGCATAGCCTAGTGGTTAGCACTGTCTAATTATTTCTTAACTAGTTTAAGTTCTACTCCACCTTGGGTCGAATTGATTTTGCTTGATGAAGAACAAAGATGACGAGTCTGAATGCGCAAAAATATGAGGAAAAACGAGGCATTTGTCTGAGAGCAAAATTTTTGAATTTTTTAAATAGAAAAATTAAATTTTTAAGGATATGAGGGGTGGTTCAATATGTAAAGGTTTTTTTATTTCCAAATTTACACCATTTTAGATGTTTAGTTTGAGAAATGAGTCATTTTTAACTTGTTACCATGACAATTTTCTCAAAAAGTATAAAAAAATGCATAAAGATCTATACAGGGTGAGCCAAAAAAAGTGGCTTTTTTTATTTTTTGGAACCCGGAAATTTATTTTTCTAAAAATGAGTCCCCCATGGGTAATTTTATGCGGGGAGTCAATTGCGCGCATTCCTGTAGCGTGAAAACGCTTTTCTGATTCAGGGAAAAATTAGTTTTGAAACGAAAATTTTTAAATAAAAAGTGAAAATTGTCATTTTCTTTATTAAGGGATCGTTTTTATGCTTCGAAAATGTGTGCATTCGATTTCTCGAATAAAATTACCCCTAGAAGAGATAAAAAAATGCGAAAAACAAAAATAACCATTTTCGTTTCAAAACCAATTTTTCCCTGAATCAGGGTCAGGGAAGCGTTTTTACTCTCCAGGAATGCGCGCAATCGATTCCCTGCATAAAATTACCCCTAGAGGGCTCATTTTTAGAAAAATAAATTTCCGGGTCCCAGAAAATAAAAAAAGTCACCTTTTTTGGCACACCCTGTATATAAAAGTCTTACGAAATTTTCAACATATTTTTTCAAATTTGTAAATTTTCTTGCCTCTTCCAAGTTTTTCTCCTATTCCAGTTATTGATTGAAAATTTTAGACTTTTTACATTTTAGCTCCAGAAGAAGTTTTTTTTCACTCTACGTCAAAAATTTTTTCGCATTTTTAATAAATATATTAAAAAATCAGCTGGCATTAATTTTCGCCATATTTTCTTTAAATATCTAATTAAGAAGAATAATTTCTAAAAATATCCCCAAAACACACAAGCCTAACCTTAAAAAGAGATATGTAGCTGTGCTTCCGTCATTTACAGCGTCATATTTTGTCTGATGATCATGCAATGAATACGCCAACTTTTGTGCACGTCAGAAAATTTCGAAATTTTTGCATTTTTGAGTCACTGCCACATATATATAAATCTCATTGTAACAAAAAATCTTGAGATATTTATTTTTCAAGATTTTTTCGGTATTAAAAATTGATTTCAATTTTGGGGGGTGGGTGGGAGAAGAGGTTTTATAAACTTCGGAAATCGAAGTCGGATGTTGTTACTTAGTAGTGTCATAGCCGAACTCTATTCCATTCCGGGGGAGGGGCATCGAGCTACGCTATCCCCCACCCCCATCTACCGAAATCAAAAAATATAAGAGATGATGATTTTTGTATAATTTTGTATAACTTAGAAAAAATTTTTCGTTTTCCACATGAAAAACAAACTTTTTAAAGGGTAAAGGTATAGTCGAACCTCGATTTAGTAACACTTGACTTAGTAACAACGACCACGCAGGGATGCCGACGGGAAACTTTTGTATATAAAGAAACCAAATTTCTAAAAATTTTCCCGCCGGCATCCCTGCGTGGTCGTTTTGTTCCCCGTTGATGTTACTAAATCGAGGTTCGACTATTATGGTAGAAGATCAGAGATGTGTATTCTAATTTTTTAACTCAAAATTTCTCGTGAAAAATTTTTGTCGACTAGAAATTTTTGCAGCTTGACGTTTGATCTTTTCCTAATTTTTGAAAAAAATCGAGTGCAAAAACTTTTTTCTTAATTTTTAAATTGAAAAATGCCATCGGACATTTTGTTAACAATTGACAAAATAGGCAATTAAGAGAAAAAATAGGTGCTTACGTCAAATTGTCAAATAAAAAATACGTGACTTTTTATAGCATAAACTTCCTGATCAAAGTTTTTTGACCTCTTCGTAAAAGGAAAATATTTTAAGGACAGGTTGACGTAGCCTAAGATTAGTGACGTATCTGTGACGATCCAACCCTACTCAAAAACATAAATAGAGATTATAGTAATAGGAAATCAAAATTCCCATGATCATAATCACGAATCACCATTTTCCAATATCATAATTTATAATCGCAAAAATAAAGCACTTTTAAATTATGATACTCAAAAAGTAAATTAGCGATTATAGTAATGGGAAATCAAAATTCCCATTATCATAATCGCGAATCACCATTTTCCAATATCATAATTTATAATCGCAAAAATAAAGTGCTTTTAGATTATGATACTCAAAAACGTAAATTAGCGATTATAGTAATGGGAAATCAGAATTCCCATTATCATAATCACTAATAACAATTTTCCAATATCATAATTTATAATCGCAAAAATAAAGCACTTTTAAATTATGATACTCAAAACGTAAATTAGAGATTATGATAATGGGAAATCAGAATTCCCATTATCATAATCACTAATCAGCATTTTCCAATATCATAATTTGTAATCGCCAAAATAAAGCACTTTTAGATTATGATACTCGAAAAATAAATTAGCGATTATAGTAATGGGAAATCAGAGTTCCCATTATCATAATCGCTAATAACCATTTCCTAATATCATAATTTGTAATCGCAAAAATAAAGTGCTTTTAGATTATGATACTCAAAAACGTAGATTAGAGATTATGATATTTTTTATAAGAGGGGGCAAGAAAATTTTTTGCCGATCTTGTTTGGGTCGTCACGTTCTGAAAATTTTATATATATTTCCTTGTATTAAAGCTGTAATCAACTCTGCACGAGTGTAATTGTGCGAAAATTGCTATTTATGTAGTCAAAAATTTTACATACCCCTCTCTCTTTAACAGAACTTTGCCTCTAGAGAGGGGATGGGTATACCCCTCCCCCAAACAATTATAAAAAATTTTAAATCAATTTTTGCAAAAATAGCAAAAACAATTCTCGGCCCAGACGATCTTTGTCCTACAAAAGTTCAAACAATAATCCTTCTCATGCAAAAGTTAAAAACACTTCCTTGTAGACAAAAATTTGTCTCCTCAACTTTTTTTCTTGAGTTTCGTGCAAAAACTAATGTTTTCACGCACTTGATTACATCAGATGAAGTTAGTATAGCATATAAACACACAGTCAAAAATCTTTCTAATAAACATAAAAAGAAGCAGCAATGCAGTAGCACATACGTCTTTTGAAAATTGGCCAAATTTAATCAGACACATCAGTTCAGCTTGGCTTTTTGTTTGAAGTTAAAGTTAAAGTTCCTTCTGCGAATTCTTCTCAAATTAGTGAAAATCGAAGAACACGCGGTGTTCTTCTCAACCTCATCCCTTAAAAGGGGTCAATATTTTTGAAGCTTCATTTTCCGCTCGTTTGAGCTTGATTTTGATTGTATCTTTCATTTAGAGTATTGTTCATTTTTGAGTCTCGACGTTTAACTTTAAGTGGGTGGCCCTACTCGCTAGTTTTTTCATGTTATTTATACTAGCAGATTAAAATCCACGTGAGATGTGTGTGGGGCGACAAATCTCATTCTTTATTTAAGGTTAGTATATTCCTAGGATGGAAGAGATGAGGAGGAAGGAAAATGAGACTTGAATTTTTGAACAGGTTGTCAATCAAAATATGAGGAGGAAAAGATGGTTCTTGGAGGTACATAATTTTTGATTTGTTTTTATTTTAAAAAATGATGATTTCTATGCAGAAAATGCACTTTAACAGGGCCAAAAGACGTCATTTTACCGAAGAAAGTGCAATTTTCCACACCCATAAAAATCACAAAAATCCACTTTTTTAGCACATCCTGTATCATAATTTATAATTGCATAAAATAAGAAATTACAAATTATGATAAAAATATCATAATTTATAACCACATAACTAAAGTGATTACAAATTATGATATTTTTATCATATTATGTAATAGCTTAATTTATACGATTATATGTTATCAATATAAAGGGTGTTCCAAAAAGGGCACATTTTGCGATTTTTCAAAATTTTTCAAGTTTTTTAATTTTCACCAAAATAACCTTATAGGGAGTTTTTCTATGCAAGGAATCGATTGCGCGCATTGTCAAACCTTGAAAATGCTTCCCTGATCTTGATTCAGGGAAAAATGTCTGTATTGAAGCGAAAATAGGCTAATACATGATCAAGGAAGCGTTTTCAAGTTCCGGCAATGCGCACAATCGATTTCTCGCATAGAAAAACCCCATATAGGGTTATTTTGGTGAAAATTAAAAAATTTTAAAATAATCGCACACAATCGCAAAATGTGCCCCCTGTAGAAAGATGTCGCAACAACAATTTTTGGATATTTAAAAAATTTCAACATTTTTTTCTTGCATACTCCTCCTCTCCCAATCATTTCATATCTTTTTATGTCTTTTTTTGAATTTGTCTTTTGCACCCGTGACAACACAAAACATTTAAAATGCATAACTTTTTTTGCAGCTCAACCCATACATATCAAATCAACCTGTTGCTATTTGACTTTCAGTCGCGTTTCATTTTTGAGGCCCATTTTTTTCATCACTCACCCCATTTCCATGGAAAATAGGTCCCTCCTCCAAAACACAATACACCTAAAAAGACCATTATACCACTATAACTTTGGAAGTTAGTTCATTAAAAATTCATGTAAAGGAAAGAATCTTGCCGAGTCTCCGTATGTTCTCCGGACTACTACTGTTTAAAAATTTACATAAGCGCCTAGCTTGGCCACCTCTCGAAAAATATTCTTCTATGGTTTTTACATCATTTTAGAAAGCTGCTAGACGGACTATCTCTGCAAATGAACAGACGAGGGCATTGCCTTATGCTTATACACAAAGTTCCGCGTCAAGTCCATTGCATACACCAAAAAGTGCACCATTGCAGCAAACTGGAAATCGGCGTGTATTTTTTCAAGACTCTGTGAACAGTAAGAATTTTTAAATTTTTAAAAAATATTTTAGAGCCTTAAAAAATTTTGGGCGATTATAAATTATGGTAGAAATACTATAATTTGTAATAGCAATATTTGGGCGGTTGTAAATTATGATAGAAAAATCATAACTTGCAATAGCAACATTTTAGCGATTATAAATTATGATAGAAATATCATAACTTGTAATAGCAACATTTTGGCGATTATAAATTATGATAGTTTTGTTATTTCATGATCATAATTCATAATCACGAAAATAAAGTGATTACATGTTATGATCAAATTATCATAACTAGTAATCGAATTTTTAAGCGATTGCAAATTATATTTTTTACTATAATTCGTAATCACGAAAAAGAAATGATTATAAATTATGATATATATATAGAAAAATATATAGAAAAATGTCACATCTTCGAAAACATGTGACATGTATTTGAATTTTGAGATGTTTCCTCATTTTTTAGGCAGAAAAAAGTTTAAAAAAATTTCTCCAGCAATTTTTGAATTTTTGCAGATTTTCTCCAATTATGTTCATACTTCAAAATTGATTTTTTAATTTACAAAAAATACATTATTTTTATCCAATCTCTATATTTATACCCTAATTTTTAACCGATCCCATAAAAATGTTACACTTTTGGACCTGTATTTCTAATCAAAATTTCACAATCTACTTCCCAAACTCATACTTTTGATGCTTATAGAGATTTTTATTTGCCTTTTAAGTCTGTGCCACATTTTCAAGCCCAAGTAAATGGGCTCTCAGAATTGTTGTACTTAATGGTGCTATTTGTCCAAAAATAATCAAAAATTTATGAAAAATTTGAAGCTACTTCGGCTTTTAAACCAGATTGAACGTAGTTTAAAAATCGAAAAATTTTATTTTTCGAAATTTTCTCAAAAATGACCCTATTAGGGGTAATTTTATGCGGGCAACACGTAAAAATCGTGCAAAAAATATATATACAGTCAAACCCCTTTAAGCTGACCCCCTTATAAGCGGATCCCCCTAAAATCCTTTAAGCGGACCCCCCCCCCAAATCAGCGTTAAAAGTGGCAATTACAAATTATAGTAAAAATATCATAATCTGAAATCACATAAAATT
>JAQGCO010000479.1:0-10372 GCA_034700925.1 Acrobeloides cf. buchneri Gr-Nem-00862
ACAATTTCTAAGCGTTTTTGGAATGATTTGAAAAAATTTTAAAAAATCTCGATTTTACTTATACAAGTGTACTCCCCCTTTAATTTTCGATAGGATTTTCTTAATAACGTTTGTTTCACGAAAAGTGATGTTTAACAAAATTTTTCCCGAAAACACGACGAATAAATTTGTAGAACATCACTTGTGAACGAATTTATATTATTAAGAAAATCTCTATCTTCTTAGGCTGCGCTCAAAAAATTCCTTAGCGTATGCTGACTAACTTTAGTTTTCACAACTTTTTATGAAAACCTTTATGTTTCGAAGAAAAACCTTATAAACATACTGTTTTTGCTCGAGCTTTTGAGTTATGAATCATAACTTATATCAAAAAGTTTATAAGGTTTTTCTTCGAAACACAAAGGTTTTCATAAAAAGTTTTCGCCTGCGGCGCTGGCTTTTTCTTACATATAAGGATTTTAATAAAAAAAATTTCGCGCGCAGAGCGCGTCAACCAAAAAAAGGTCGTCAAACGTACCGCGGTACTTATTTAGAATACCCCCTCTGTGGGACAAGCCCTTTAGTCGGCTCAAAATACGAATGAAACGAAGCCAAATTCAGGGTTTTCGTGTCAATAATCAGGCAAATTTAATCTAATTGTTCCAAGGAGGGGGTATTCTAAATGGCACTAGGAGTTTCCTTACGCTTACGGAAATGCCCTTACGGAGTTTCCTTACGGAATTTCCGGAAATGCCCTTATGGAAATTCCTTTGAGGAAACTCCTTAAGGGCATTTCCGTAAGCAAATTCCGTAAAGACATTTCCGTAAGCGTAAGGAAACTCCTAGTGCCTTCTAAATAAGGTGCACATTGTTTCACAGAGGGAGTATTTAGAATATTCCCTCTGTGGAACAATTAGATTAAATTTGTCTGATTATTGACATGAAAACCCTGAATTTGGTTTCATTTCATTCGTATTTTAAGCCGACTAAAGGGCATGTCCCATATAGGGGGTATTCTAAATAAGGTGTACATGCACCTTATTTAGAATACCCCCTCTGTAGCCTACAGAGGGGGGTATTCTAAATAAGTACCCGTACCGCATCCTCTCTGAGCCGACCACCTCCTTTAAATGTCTATGCAACTAATCGTAAATGCAATTAGAATCGTGGTCTCGTTGAATATGGGGAGCTTCAATGAGAACTTCACTCTTTTATTTGTTTAAACCTTTCTTTGAATTGTTGCATTTTATTTTGTACTAAAAAGAATTTCTTAAAATCTTGCAGTTATTTGCAACCATTTAAAATGTTTTTGTCGAGTTAAAATTTTTTAAACTTTATCAAAATAAATTCCAATTTTTGCTAGTCATGCACAAACCAACTGTGTCTATATTTTCTTGTGGGCGATTTATTTCACAATGTTTACGTCTTCAACACATTAATACTTCTGTAAAACATCGAGAAGAGCGTGAATTATGGCGAGTTGACCACAAAAATCGATTTGTTGAAGTTCCTGAGGCATGGGTGACAACTTTATCGGATATTCAGCCTCAATACAAATCGATTGTTAAGCTGCACCCAGGTAAAAATTGGATTTACGGGAAGTTCCAGTGCTGTAGGCAGGATTTCTCGACTGGGAGGGGACATAGTAATGTTGTTTCAAAATTTTATGAAAAACATAAGGGGGACCTTTATCATAAAGAGAAAAAGTATAAACTTTCCGGCTACGGGGAGGACATATCCCCCCTTGCCTACGGCACCGGGAAGTTCCTATTAGGAAACGAGGAAAAATAATTTTTTAATGCCAAAGGGTAAATTTTATACTCCGAAAATGACTAAGTTTTGAATTTTTAACCCTTCACTAAAATTGGTATCATGAACTTAAAAACCTCATTTTTAGATGTATTCCGAGTTCCACCTCGCTTAGATCTCCTACACCGAAACGTCACTTGGCAAAGTAACTATCGAAATCTCCAGCTAACCAAAATGCTATCTCGCGCTGAAATGCCCGGTGGTGGTGCTAAGCCATGGCCGCAAAAGAGAACAGGTCGCCATCATGCTGGTTCTATTCGATCTCCAGGTTTTATTCGCGGTGGTTTTGCACATGGTGTGCGTGGACCCAAAACTTGGTTTTATATGCTTCCAGATTCCATTCGACTAAAAGGTTTATGTGTGGCCTTGACTATTAAGCATTCACAGGATGATTTGGTAATTGTGGATGATTTTGGTTCATTACCGGGACCTGATCCGCAGGTACGGATTTGTTTGTGCTTGTAATTTTCTTAAATGCGCTTATTTTAGTTTCTTCATGATTTAGCTGATGCTAGAAATTGGGGTTATTCAATATTATTTGTTGATATGTAAGATTTTTTCCGTCGTTAATTTTTAGATTAAAGTTTGATTTAAAAAATCGCTTTTGAGCTTAAAAGTCGATCAAATTTTTGACATTAGGACTAGTGCCGTAGCTACGTTGAGGCCCGGAGCCCCCAAACCCCTTAAAGAGCAAAAAATCATAAGGGTCCCTAGTGACGTAACCAGTAATTTCGGGAAGGGTACATCACCTTGGTCCCCCAAGGTGATTTTTTCCAAATTTTAAAAAATTATAAGGGCTCCTCGCAGATTTTAGACATTTTTGTTGAACAAAATGTGAAAATTTGAACAATTTTGGTGAAAAATTCTAATGGGAGATCTTTAGAATTTCAAAAATTTTGGACAAAAAAACAAGGGAGACCATTATGTTTTTTCTGGGCCTTTGGCTCTGAAGAGGGGGCACCTTATCCATTCCCAATTGTCCTAGTGCCTAATTTTTAGGTTAAAACTTATTTTTTAAACCCCTTATTTTCAGAAGCGCTGATAAATTCTCAAAGAATCTCGTTGATGCAACCAGCACTATCCCTTCATTTAACCTAATGCCAATTTATGGATTGAACTGTTACAGTATAATAAAACACGAGACTTTGGTGTTGTCGAGAAGAGCCTTGGACGCATTGGAAAAAGGCATTATGACACAGTTATACAGAACGGATACCCTACAGAAGAAGTTCCGATACTATGAATGGAAAGAGAAAATTTTGGCTGAAGGAGAGAATGAAGAAAATTCAGTTTGGCCACCATTTGTTTAGGATTTATTGTTGTTGTAAATATGATTGGGGCTAAAACATCAAATATATTTGTCTGAATATGCGAATTTTATTACTGGAAAATATTGATACCAAATGTTTTAGTCCATATACTTTGGCTCAAAAATCGAATATTTTTTGTTGATTTTAATAAAAGTTTGAAAGTTTTTATGTACTTTATTCTTATTGGGTTATTTGCCCTAATGAATTTCTGTCATCTATTGGGTTGTTCCAAAAGTTTCTACACTTTTCACTTTTTTCAATTGATTTATAAACTTACTCATTTTTAGCTGTCAAATTTTAATAATGGGCAATATTTTACGGAGAAAACGTGTAGCTTCTGCTGAGCTTGATGAAATTGTTGTTAAATTGAAGAAATATGAATGCCAAGCAAATGAATGGACAGAGAAGCGCCAAAGTGCACTATGGTTTTTAGCATGGGCAATATTCTTCCTAGCTACGAGTGGATCTGGATATATATGGCTCAAAACTTCGAATTCTAATGCTAAAATGGGATATTGTATCGGGACATTTTTGGTCTCAGTTATATTATTTTTATTCTTAAGGTATGATCTTGTTATTAGAACTTGTGTTATACTCAAATTTTAGGATAGTGCTCCGCGCCTTCTTTGACTATTTGATCCGGTTGAAACACTCGAAAATCCAGTCTTTGACTGATAGAAAGAGACAGATTATTGAGGACGTCAAAGAAAATGAGAAATTTAAAGTAGCCAAAGAAATTCTTGAAAAGTATGGCAGCAAAGAGGATCTCGAATTTTTGCATAAGACTTCAAAAAGTGCGTCGAAAGAAGAAGGGAAAGAAAAGGCTGTTAAAGAAGAGACGGGAGCTGATGATGAAAGTATGTAGTGTGCATATTTGTTCATATTTAACAGAAATTTTGTCAAAAGGGAAAAATATTGAGTTAAAAATTGATAAAAAAAATCATTGTAGTCAAAAATTGAATTTGATTCAAAATTTGGCTAAAAATAAATTTTAAACAATACTTGTTAAGTTTTTTATATGATTACTAAATCCGAATGTTTCAGGCTCAAAATCCAAGCCGGAATCTAAGAACCAAGGCGTTGTACCACCGAATGTTAACAATCCGAATCAACCAGGACAGCCACCCAGAAACAATGTGGTACCAGTAATGACTCCTCTTAGAAATCAAATGCCCCAAATGGGACCGGGTAGTATGCAGACTCCGATGCGTGGCCCAGTTCGACCATTTGTGAGCCCAAATCGGACGCCATTGGATAAATTAGTTGATTACATTATTGGTGATGGTCCTAATAACCGGTATGTATTGTGGGTAATTATCAAAATTCAAGTTTTTTAGATACGCTCTTGTCTGCGCAAATTGTCATACGCACAATGGAATGGCACTAGCTGAAGAATTCAACTATATGGCATATTTTTGCTACAAGTGTAACTTTTTCAACCCGTCTAAACGTATGCGACGACCTTCTGGTCGACCATCACTTCCGCCTATGCCACATGGGTTGCAGTCAAGCTTTATGAACATACCGCCGAATCGTTCGCATAAGAACCTTTCTGAGTTGGATGAAACTGCAAAATTGGATAAAGTTGACTTAGAGGAGACGGAATTTAAAGAGGTATTTGGAAAATTTTTGTGGTGTGAAGAAAATTTGCATATTTTAGCATGTGCCTGTTCAACAATGTATAAAATCTACAGATGATATTAAAAAAGAAACGATTGCAGAAGAGGTTAACGGTACTCCAAGTGTAAGCTGTTCAATTTTTGTCTCAATTTTAGATCTAAAAAACGAATTTTTGATTTATTTTTAGCTAAAAAATTATACCCAATTTTTAATCTTAAGAAATCCATTTATTTCAAATTTTCAGGATCCGATTCCGCATTCTGAGAATGTGAATGAATCAAGCTGAAACGAATGAAAATTTCAATTCAATATTTTACGATTGTAGGAATTTTGGAAATTTTAAATTTAATGCACTTTCTGTAAGTATGAATGTGATTCATGTGTATTTTTGAGTTTATTTGTTCTTTTAATGTTTAGAAATGTCAAAATTGAATATTTTTGGTAATATTTGTCTGTGTATTTATGAACTTTTTTCGAAGAGTATATATGGTTTTTTCTTTATCTATAACAGTGGCGTAGCCAGGATTTCTAAAATCTGCATTTAAAATTTTTTATTTATTTGAAACGTACGTATTTGGATAGCTTATATATGAGTTTAAAATAAATTTTTTGACCATCTCTTGGCTATAGAGTCAAAAGATACAAAATCGACAAAGCCAATTTTCCGAAAAACCAAAATTTTTCACGTGCTAATTTTGCGCGCAAAAGATTTCTCAGAAAATTTGGTATGGGGGCGGATGCTTCACAAAGGTTAAAAGTGTGTAGTTTTTTCGGAAACTGGTCTCAAAGTTATGGTTAATGTCAAATAATTGATTTTTTTTATATTAACCATAACTTTAAGACCATTTTCCAAAAACCATAACTTTAAGACCAATTTTCCAAAAAACTACACACTTTTAGCCTTCGTGAAGCACCCGTAAAACACAATGCCAAATTTTCTAAGGAATCTTTTGCGCGTGAGAAATTTTTGATTTTTCAAAAAATTGACTTTGTCGATTTTTTGACTCTACAGGGGTGGTCAAAAAATTTTTTAGACAAAAATTTATTTAAACTTATATATGACTATTCGTATGTTTAAAATATAAAAGAAATTTAAAATTTAGATTTTATAAATCCAGGCTACCCCACTGACTTATATTCAAAAAATTTTAAACAATCGAGAACAATTTAAAAATGTAAGTTAGGGTCAAAATATGGTAACGCCCATAAAATAAGAGTGAAAAGTGTTTTCGTCATATCTCTGCTTCAAGAAAAGTTTTTACGATGCGCTTTTTTCATTATTTCGGTAACCCAATATAGATCCAGATTCCTCATAGCATGTAGATTAATATGCGAAAAATATCAAGAAAAAAGAAGAAAAAATGTGGATTTACTATCAATCATACGAAAAGTCCGAAAAATTGGTTTTAGTGTCCAAATAGATTGTGTATTACAACGAAAACTTGATATAAAATTGACTATACCATTAGAACCTCCATAGCTGATTACCATATAATGAAAAAATCGCATCGTAAAAGCTTTTCTTGAGGTATGATGAAAACACTTTTCAATCTTATTTTATGAGTGTTACCACACTTTTGACCCTAACTTTATGATTTCTAAAGGCCAGTAAAGATATTTTTTAAATCATTTGAGCTCCACTTTTAATTTTTGATTCAAATTTTAAAAATTCTTTATATACTCTATCTTCCATAAAACGGGTAAAATACCAATTTCTTTTTGGATTACCTTTTGCATTTATATATGCTTCATTTTTGAATATATATATTTTTGGCTGTAATTGCAATATTTTTCCTTTAATATTGATTTCTTATCCTTGTTTCTTTTATTGTATAACACATGTATTTCTGACTATTTTTAAAATAAAGTTATTGGATTGTTAAAGAACCAATTTTGGGGAGTTGCTGCATTTTGATAGAGCACAAAATTTGGGCACTAGGTCTATAGTTTCTATTCAATATGAGTGTTCTAATCATATCAAAAATCAACTTTTTTCAGTTAGAAACCATAGAAATTTTAATTACAATTTTTCTCTATAATTTCAGAATCATTTTTTAAATATTATCCGCAAATCTCAGCAATTAAAGACATTAAAAGATCTTTTTAAATTTGAAATTTACGAAAAAAACATAAATTGCAAAACGAATTTCTTTCAAATTTTCGATTAATATTTTTAACGATTTTTGAAACAAAAGAACAAATTGGAACAAAAACGATTCTAATCGAAGGCTCTCAACAACTTATGATAATTGATTGATCGCTTCAATAATCAAATTGAATTAGGCAACAAAATGAATGAAAAAGACATCGTAAAAAATTATTTGTGAGTTATCAAATAGCCTCACTTATCTCTTCAATCTCTTTTACAAATTACAGACAACCCTCGATAACCCGTCACCCCTGAGGATCGGCCCCATTGTGTCGGATTATCGAGGGTGGTAGACTAGCGGTGACGGATTAGAGATGGTTGATTGTATAACTATTTTCTTCTAGGTTCGAGATGACTTATCAATCCCATATTCTGATGTGACAAACTGAAAAAAATCGAGGAACCATATCAAGCGACCAATGAATGCGTTTATGGTCTTTTTGCAATGGGAGCGTCGCAAGATCTGGATCGTCATCCCAATATGCACAACACCGTGATTAACAAACAGGGTTTTGCTTATTATCTAATAATTTTTTAGAATTGAATTTTTTGAGTTCTTTATTTTTGGGCCCCTGAATCAAGGTCAGGGAAGCGTTTTCACACTTCGGGAATGCGTGCAATCGATTCCTCGCCTAGAAAACCCATAGACAGCTGGTTTTCCGGTGAAAATTCGAATTACAGTGAAACCTCGATTTAGCGCCCCCGGAAAAGGGGCACTAAATCGAGGTAGCAAAATTTTTTATCTGTTTTTGGACAAAGCAAAAAGAATTGGCTCCGAGCGGGCCCAACGTTGCTTAATTTGCCATATCGGACGGAATCGCGTTCTATTGGGTTGGGAAACTTTTTTTTGGAAATGTGGCTGGAAATGGACTTTTTAACTTTTATTCTACAAATTCAAAATTCGTTCGCATGGGGTCGTTTCAACGTGAAATTTTACAAGGAACAACTTGTAGAACATCACTTTCCTTGAAAAAATTCATTTAGGTGATTAAAATTCGATTGTTGACCAAAAATCTTGAAAATTTTCATAAAATGGCCATAAATTTTTTATTTACAGTCAAAAATAGACCGGAAAAGGTCATTTCAACGCGATATTTTATGAGAAACATCTTTTAGAACATCATTTTCTTGTAAAAATCATTTTATGGATCAAAAGTTCGATTTTTTACCCAAAACCATAACGTATTTTTACATATTTTGCATTTTGGCATTACATTTATGTATTGGGGAAAGAAGGGAATTGTCTGCGGTCGACCTTCGACTCCTTATCAAAAAAGAGGTTACAAGTAATAGAATTTGGCTCTAGTACTCTAAAGAACATGCACAGCACGTGAGAATACCAAATAAGATAAACTTATTGATTTATAATAATTTAATTAACCGTTTGTAAGCAATGTTTTAACACTCACAATACAGAACGTGAATTTTTGTATCTTCTGGCACTTTATGATGCATTTTAAACACTCCAATAAAATTTTTTTAAAGTGTTTTACGGAGTGTTTTGGGTCTCATTTTTCAGGGAGCATTTTCAAAATTTTAACGTTTCAGTGTTTTGAGCATAACTTCGCGTAGAAATTGAATTGAGACCTCAACGACCACTCATTAGAAAGCTGAGAAACTGCACTACAACTTTTATATATACACCTTATCAAGTTTTCGCTTCAATAAAAAGTTATACTACAATCTTTGAGGCATTCCCAGATTTGTTGACCGGGTTTTAACAAAGATCGGCATTTTTGACCCGGTTGCGGGCGTTTTCAGACAAAATAAACTTCCCAAAAATTGTAGTCCAGATTCCGAGGAAAATTTTGGTATATTGGGTTTGGCTGTTTGATAATGGTTTGACTGAGTTATGGCCATTTTATTCCTGAAATATGGTCATTTTTTAATGTTTTTTATCTTTTCAAGCACCCAAAACCTATGTCCTTAATTCTTTTTTGCACAAAAATAAGTTATTACCGTTTGGGGCTATGTCCAACAATTTATAATCGTTTTTGAACGAATCTGAAAAAAATGAAAAAAACTAGAATTTTTGCCCTAAGCGTGGACTACGATCCAATGATAATCTCTATATGGAACTTTTTTTCATATTAGATATCGTGTAAATAAATGTATTCTTTTATCCAAATTTTTAGTATTTTTAAAGGGGCTTATTTCAATGGACTATAAAGAAGAGCCAGTTGACAAATACGAAGAAAAGAAATTAAAAAACCGTATTGCAGTTGCTAACTATAAACGTCGAAGGCAAGAATTTATAGAAAAATTGAAAAAGGTAAAAATTATTTAATATTAAAAGGAATACCATCAACTTGTGTCTCTCCGATTTTTCCGAAACCGGGCTTAAAAGATTCCTCATACCCGACTTGATTATAAAATTTTTGCAATTTTGTGCCCATAGGGTCTCCTGACCGAGGTAATAGTGTTTAAAGTTTGCTAAACATATAGTACTTTGAATTGCTAGTTAATTTTGTCTGATTCAATAAAAGTTTGTTTATTGAAACGATTAAATTAAACATGAAAAAATTTAACAGTTTTGTTAAATTTTCCTATTTTTATGCGACAAAAGCGATTACAAGCACTACAAATTGTTTTATAAATGTTTTTATAAATTCGTTATTGCGAAAAAGCGCTTATAAGCACTTTTTCGCACAAAAATAGGTAAATTTAACAAAACTTTTGAAAATTGTAATGTTTGATTAATCGTTTCAATAAACAAACTTTTATTGAATCAGGAAAAA
The DNA here is from genome assembly GCA_034700925.1 of Acrobeloides cf. buchneri Gr-Nem-00862. Lineage (NCBI taxonomy): Eukaryota > Metazoa > Nematoda > Chromadorea > Rhabditida > Cephalobidae > Acrobeloides > Acrobeloides cf. buchneri Gr-Nem-00862. Next base: position 9,606 of record JAQGCO010000479.1, read on the forward strand.
TTAACCAGCAATTCAAAGTACTATATGTTCAGTAAACTTTAAAAGCTCATATCTCGGTCATGAGGCTCTATGGACACAAAATTCCAAAAAATTTTAATATCAAGTCGGGTATGAGGAATCTTTTAAGCCCGGTTTCGAAAAAATCTGAGAGACACAAGTTGAAAGTGTTCCTTGTAAGATGCAAACTTCTGGTATACTACTAATTTTGTAAAAACAAGTTTTTATTTGATTTCTTTAGCAATTAGTCAAACAAATAAAAGAATGTCAAATGTTAAAATATCAAAATGTTAATTTAGAAAACAAGGTAACAAGATTTAAATGTTGTTGTTTTTATTTAACATAAACATTTAGAACCAACTTTTACAATCTTTATTAGAACAAAGTGGATTAAGTATTCATGAAAAATTTAAATCATTTGGTAAGTATAAATAAAAATAATAATGAGAAAAGATTTTTTAGAAAATCGACTAAACACACGAAAAGATGATCAAATTGACTTAAATCCAACATTTTTACAATTGAAACGTCCAAAATCACCACCAGAAGAATCTAAGCAAATTGTTTTAAAAAAGCCAAGAAACATAGAAACGGTAAAACTTTTGGAGCTGTCCTAACTGGGGGGAGTCAATCAACAGAGTTCAAAAAGATAAGTTAAAATTTATCAATTTTTCTCAAAAATTTTTTCAATAAAGACTCCTATAGGGGTAATTTTATGTGAGAAATCGATTGAGCGCATTCCCGAACCTTGAAAACGCTTTCTTGACCCT
>JAQGCO010000480.1:0-10369 GCA_034700925.1 Acrobeloides cf. buchneri Gr-Nem-00862
CCCCCGTTTGTCCACCTATGGTATATATCCGGTAGAACCTTAACGATACGGGGTGTTAAAAAGTTGTTCATGTTGTTCAACGGCCTCAAGCTATTTCACATTTTTGCAACACAACAGATTTCAAACACTGCCTAATAGCACATACCCATCTGATGGTGTTTATTGCAGTTTGATAGTGATTTTCGCATCCCCGTTCTTAAAAATTTTATTTCTTGTATTTTTGCTGCTTGGTATTCCTAATTTTACGAATTGTGTTTGTACATTCATTTTTCTATCCCTTTTTTACCGGGTCATCCACCAATTTTTTTGATTTTTATAAAGTAAAAATGGACAGTTTTATTTTTTTAAACATGAAAATTTCAATAAGGTAAAAATCTGCCCTGTCAGAATCTTTTTTTAAAATGTAAGCTCAATCAGTGAATTTGTGTGTAACTTTTTGTCTTTTATGTATTCTAATAAATATTTAATTCTACTATATTAAACGTGTAATGTCGGTCTGTTTGTCCAGACGATCTCAGGAACGTTTGATCAACCCAGGACGCTAAAACAAAAGTTGTAGGGGACGATGAGAGAAGATGATCGACACCACTTTTGTGGGGATACCCCATCAAAAAAATTTTTTGGTGAAAAAAAGTTATTAGCTATAACCATGATTAAAGGGCAAAGCTCCATCGCGATCATCAGGAGGTGTTCGTGGACAGCGACGTCAATCATGCGAACGATATGCGGATGATCAAAGGTGCGTATCAGACGTACTTCTTTCATGTTTTTTAGCCTTCGCGATCCACCTCGCCGCGCAGAGTCACATCGACTTTTGACGTTCCAGCCTTGCTAGTGTGCTCGGTCTCGTAAACGTATCCAAATGCGCCTTGACCAGACGCCGTGTAAGCTTGATTAAGCCGTGGTTGAGGAGCGGTCAATGGGTGTGCGGATGATCGTTTTGGATGTCTTGCTAATGGCCAGTCGATTCCGATGATGGTAGGAAATCAGTTCTCATGTGCTTCTCGAAGTAGAATCCTTTATCGTCTCGGTTCACGATGAAATGCAATATCTTTCCAGTTTAGCGCGTCGACAAAGCCAGGATAATTTCGCCTAAAAATACACAAATTAGCACGATGAACAAGGCAGGTAAAAAGAACTGACCGTGTCTCTTGGTTTTTCACCGCAACTTTCGACGTTCCAGTCTTGCTAGTGTGCTCGGCCTCGTAAACGTATCCAAATGCGCCTTAACCCAGACGTCGTGCAAACTTGATTGAATCGTAGTTGAGGAGCAGTCGAGGGGTGTGCGGATGATCGCTTTGGATTTCTTGCTAATGGCCATTCGGTTCAGATGATGGTAGAAAATCAATTCGCCTACAGTTGTACGCATGTGCTTCTCGAAGTAGAATCGCTTATCGTCTCGGTTCACGATGAAATGCAATATCTTTCTAGTTTGATGTGTCGACAAAGCCAGAATAATTTCGCCTAAAAATGCACAAATATTATATAACAGCTTGTAAAGAATGGAAAACTAGGATGATAATCTAACAAAACTTGTGTATTCACAATTTATTTTCAATTCAACTTTATGCCACTATTAAAATTGAATTTTATTTTAAACAATACAATATGTATATACAGAACACACAGCACGAGCCCTACAGATTGTACTCGATGGGAAGATTCTTGCGGCGCACCATGCCATCGACCTGGAACCATTCGTGGCGGAACTGCTTCACAGGACCTTCCGGCATGTTCGTCCACTCGACGGTAATGCGGTCGTTGCTGGTGTCCTCCGAGTCGAAGTCGAACGCGTCGCACGAGACGGCCATCACTACGGCTTCATTCGGGTCGAGCACACCGCACGGCGGATCCATTCCCAAGCGCTTCACGTTCGTCTTGATCTTCCAGCCGATGCGATGAACACTCGAGTTGGTGATCTAAAAGCACCAGAATTAGACAGCGAACACCTCCAAAAATGGCTGCTTACCTCGATGTGGTAGATGCGCTTATCGTCGAAGGGCGAGTTGAAGACGATCTTCGCATCCGGCTGCGTTTGAATGTCACCCGGCAGAACAAAAGCGGCCATTCTTTTCTACTTGATTGCTTTGAACAGTTGGATTGGAGAAGAAACACGATGTCGTTAATCGACGGTGATTCTCACTCCTCATCCAGGCCTTTTATAGTTTCGAAAGTGGTGTAATTATGCGAATTTCATGAGGACTATAAAAGGCATCTTGTTTGATCGACCCACTTTTCATCAACGACATCAAGTTGTTTTCGTGACTAGTCGCGAAACGGTTTGAACTGGTCCGGATATTACAACGAAAACCCTGATTTTGAAATTTCAACTCGAATTGGAGAAAATTCACGCGAATTCAATGCAAACTATCGTCAATTAGCACAAATGATAAAACAATAAATTTCTCACTTTTCTGTGTTTTATATTTTTTTACCTTTATTTGTCATAATAGCATAACAAAGAAACTTACGAAAAAATGTTGAGGTAAATCTTCTTCATTATCGAAAACTTGTTGAATAAAGTTAATCTCATTTCTGCGAGTGCAAAAAACACTGTAAGCAACAAGTAAGCCGTTGGCGCGCCAGTGAAAAAAACACTGTAAGCCGTTGGCGCACACCGGCGTTGGTGCGCGCCAACGATCGTTGGCGCGTGTCAACGCCAGTGTGCGCCAACGGCTTACAGTGTTTTTTGCACTAGCGCGCCAACGGCTTACTTGTTGCTTATAATGTTTTTTGCGCGCGCAAACGGGTATGAGTACCCTTACTAATTCCGTTGAGAAATTTTGGAAGCACTAATTGTAATTAGTGCTCGTCGCGTCGAGGCATTTTTTAAAAGTGTTTAAAAGTAACTTTTCAGGGTAAAAGAATTTTCGAATATGGTCTCTGACATTTTTATTCATCTTTTGTTAAGCTATAAAATTGTTGTAGACCACATTCAGAAATTCGTTGACCCTGAAAAAATAGAAGCGTCGAGACGGAATAATGCAATTAGTGCGCGTCGCGAAACCGTTGCAACGAATTATTGGAGGCCCTTAACCGATTTCATGGTGGCAATTGCTCCATAGCCCCCCCCTAACGTCGCCACTGATCGGAAAATTTCAGAATAATGTTGTAAAATAGAAAAATTCATTTTTTCAACTATTTTAAGCAGAAAATTTTGAAGTAAAATTGTTAAAATACTCATGTTCTTTAACTTTATTTTTGCAAAAATAATTTTTTATGTCTTTTTATCTTTTGTTTTAGTAAAAATCTATTAATCTAAAATTTTGAATCTTCAATAACAACATGGCTGATGTTAATAATGACATTGACTCTTCCATGGAATCTATATATGGTGATAAGTCTTCGGAGGCTAGCACTTAGCTTTTGAAATTTGTCTTTAAACTGAATTTTTTAAAGCTTTACAACGAAAATGGATACAAGTATTATATTGGCAAGCTTTCAGGGAATCGTATTTCTGGACCGAAGGTAATTTAACTTATATTCACATAGACCTATGGGATGAGATATCTTGGGGTTTTCAACCCGAATTTCCTCTAGGCTGAAAATTACTTTTTTTTATCCATTGGCGTAGCGAGATGCTCAAGATTGGGGTGGAGGACCTTGTCCAAAAGTTTTCTAGCGACCTTTTTTGCATACGTGGGAGGGGGGGGGGAGATTGTCTTTAAAAGTGTGGGAGGTCTAGGTTCCTGCCTCCCAAATTGCGGGGGGGGGGGAATGGCACTAGGACAATTCCTCCAAATCGAAAAACTTTTTAAGGCTAAAGTATAAATTCAAGGGTCTTTTTTATTTAATTATTTGGACACCTTGCTGACATTTTGCAAAAAATCGCATCGAAAAATTCCCCACCGATGTTTAGAAAAATCGACTTTACGAAAAGACATGTTTTTTCGTAAAATCGACTTTTCTAAAAAAAAATGCAGAGATTTGGAAAAACTTTAAAATTCGAGATTTTTACCCATTGGTAAAAAAAACTCGATTTTTTAGCAAAAAATTTTTCAAATCGTCTGAATTTGTTGTATTCTTGTGATAATTTTCTTTTTCTCTAAAAAACACTTTTAGCTCTTGTGTATACGAGTTCTTGGCATTGACCCCAATATGAAGCTGGACGCTATTACCGACACCCCCGATTTACGGTCAAATCCCGCGTAATGATAAAAGAGACAATATTTAGGGGACTTGAAACGACAACACATTATGGTGTAACTCATGAAGGGGATGAATATATGGAAGAGGTAGGTTGCCATTTTAAAATTCATAAATTGATGTTTCATTTCCCTTTAAATTTTTTCGACCGAGATCGTGTCTCTTCTGCACCCCTCTATAAAAAAGGTTTTGAATCTTCTTTTCAATTTTAAGGGCCGAAAACCCAAAACAAAAACGAGTGGATTTATATTTTTGCACAGTGTATTACCAAAATAACTTTGAAATTAGTGCTGTTAAATCATTCTTTTTAGTGTCTGTACACCAATTCCTCCTTCCAATGTATAAATTCGGGTGTACTCGATGGAAACATCTTAATGGACAATCTGGTTAAGAGAAAAGTTATGAAAAAAGGTTCTGGAATGTCAATCGAATAGGCTATTAATTATTCGAAGCATGGCTTTTATGACAAGACAGGATACATTCGTGGTACCGGGCATGAGATTATAAGAAAATGTGTTGACAGTGTTTTTCGAAGGTAGATATAAGTATAGAATATGTACTCAATAAATTTGACCGAAACCGATTTATATAAACGTAATTCTATGAGAATTTTGCCAAATTTGTTGAGTACATATTCTATTTTCCCGAATGTACATTTCGAATAAATGCATTACTACTACCCTTTTCATGGCTAAATGCGAAAAAGTGTCGGCTATGTGGCGAAATTGATAGAAGCCGACCATCCGATCTGGCAAGTTAAGCAACGTTGGGGACCCTCAGGTTTGATCCCCACAGGGTCGAAACTTTTGATTTTCAAAAAAATTTTATGCTTTCAAGGAGAAAAATTTTTTGCTCCTTGAAAAATTTTTCGTTGAAAATCAAAAGTTTCGACTCTGTGGGCATTGCACCTGATTGACCAACGTTGCTTAACTTGCCAGACAGACGATCGACTTCGCCACATCCGACACTTTTTTCGCATTTCGCCATGAAAAGGGTAATATATTTATTTTAGCCCATTGTTTGCTAATTACCTTCAGATTTGCCTTCCTATACAGTAGCGGACAAAAAAATGCATCACCCCCCAATTTCCATGCTTTCAACGATTTATTGCACTAAGACACAACAAAAAGCAACAAGAACAAAAAACAACAACCAAAACAACTACAAATGATCAATATTTGGTGGGATAACCCTTTGACTTGATGACAGCGAGCATGCGGCGTGGCATAGACTCGATCGTTGAAAGCATGGAAATTGGGGGGTGATGCATTTTTTTTGTCCGCTACTGTATCATACGCTACGAAATTCAATATGGAGACTAATTTATGTTTGTCTGGGCACTCTGCACTTATAGTTCTGGAACGAGATCCCAATCGATTGATATTCGTAAACTCGGGTCGTCGAGTCAAGAAAGGTTGGATATTTCCATGTGTACAATTCATTTATGACCTTAATTTAGGAATGGCGATTATATGGTCAAGCTATGGAGATTTGAAGGAGTTTTGCCGGGCAGTGTTACCGAGAAAATTGTATATTGACAATAACCGTCGTCAAGTTAGTTTTGCTTTTTATTTATCATTTTGAAATAGTTCAATGCCGGCCGTAGCCTCCAGATGGCACTAGGCCATTTGGCAATGAAAATAGCGGGCATTTGGCAACGGACGATTTTCTTCCCTTTCCTATGGTCAAAATCAAAAAATTCCTTCAGATTCGAGTTTCCCCATATCGAAAAAACCCTGGATACAAAAATGCAGCGATTTGAAAAAACTTTAAAATTCGAGATTTTACCCATTGGTAAAAAAACTCGATTTTTCAGCAAAAAATTTTTCAAATCATCTGAATTTTTGTATTCTTGTGATACTTTTCTTTTTCTCTAAAAAACACTTTTAGCTCTTGTGTATACGAGTTCTTGGCATTGACCCCAATATGAAGCTGGACGCTATTACAGACACCCCCGATTTACGGTCAAATCCCGCGTAATGATAAAAGAGACAATATTTAGGGGACTTGAAACGACAACAAATTATGGTGTAAATCATGTAAAGGACGAAGATATGGAAGATGTAGGTTGCCATTTTAAAATTCATAAATTGATGTTTCATTTTCAGAGATGCGAATTCGATGAAAATGGATGTTTACTGCCTGAGGATGAAATCAAAGACGAGGAGGAATCATGATCGAGTGTGTGAAGTTCTACTAACCGTTTTGTTTTGTTTCAATATGCTTATTTTAATTTGTTTATTAAAATTTTAATGTCGTTTATCGTATTTACATGGGTTACTATATTTTCCCAAGATTATCTTTCCTCTAAATTTTTAATTATACTTTGTGGATCAAATGGAAGAAGACTTAATTTTCTGTCGTGCTCAAGATTTTTTGAACATAAATATTAGGAATTTGGCTAAATCCAAGGAAATTTTTGCTAGCAAGCAAAAAAAGTATCTGTCGCTCTAAAAATAATTGCGGTCGAAGTGAATTCTAATATCACTCATGCTCCTCTCCAGGAATATGCCCAACATTATGGTATGAAACTTTATATCTGGAGAGATAGACGCTTCGAATCTCAACGAGCTGAACCTTTAGGTTAGAGGTGTCCTTGTTCAAACCGCCATAATTTTTCATGGCAATTTTTTGAGGAAAGAGGAAAAAAAATTCGATTTTTGGTATAAAAAAATCGAATTTTGGCCAAAAATGTGTTTTTTTCAAAATTGGATTTTTTTGCCAAAATTCGGGTAGGACTAAAACGGGTCTGGGTTCGGGTGCGGCAGAAAAACATTGAATTTTGATTAAAAAAATCGAATTTTGGTCATTTTTCGTTCTTCAAAAGTTTAGTGGTTCTTTAAAAAATCGCAAAAATCTTTTGTTTTTTGGACACCCTATAAAATTTATAAAATTAGATTTAAAAAAACAAAAAATTATGCACGATATAATTGAAAGTATAGAAAATCCGCTGAAGAAATTCTGACTTCCATTTTCCATTGATCAGGTCGCATTTTCTCATATTTATTAACTAGTTTGCCACCATTTGTCTCACTATTTCCTATAGATGTGAAATTTTTCTTCTCCAACATTTCAATAATTGGATTACTCCATTCGTCATTCTTTCCTTAAAGGGGTCCAAATCATGGCCTAATCTCCGAAAAAAATTTTTTGTAAAAAGTCGTTTCTAGGTGTAATTTATGCGAGGAATAGAATGCGCGCATTCCTACAGCGTGAAAATGTTTTCCTAACCCTAATTCAGGGGTCGTTCACATATCACGTGATCAGGTTGAGGGGGTGGGGTAGCTGAAATTATCACGCTTGATCACGGTGGGGGATCAGGCCATTAATCACGTGATCAGGCACGTAGCGAGGGATAATCATCCCTCCATATAATAGGGGGGGGGGGGGTAAGACCGTGATCATGCTTGATCACGGAAGGGAGTAAGGGGTCTAAAAATGTTAAAAATTTGATCACGTGATATGTGAATGACCCCTCAGCGAAAATCTTCGTTTTTCGAATTTTTTATGATTTTATAAATATATTCGTGTTGGTTATCGAAGATTATTGATATAAACAAACGAAATTTTCGCTGAAACAATGTCGAGAAAGCATTTTCACGCTGCGAGAATGCGCGCATTCGATTCCTCGCATAAAATTACCCCTAGAAACGACTTTTTACAAAAAATTTTTTTCGGAGATTAGGTCATTTTTCGGAGATCATGACCCTCTTTTTAAATATAAAAAATATTTTTTTGAAAAAAATATACTTACCATCCCACTTGAAATCATTAAAGACAATGTGGTGCATGTATTTATCCAAAATTTTATCTTGCTCGAAAATCTATAAAATTTTTTTGATTATACAGGATACGACGGAGAAATTTTTAAAAAAGCCGCAAAAAGGCGAATTTTTAAAAACGATCTACGTCATTCGATTCAGCTCGTTGAGACGATCAAAACGAAGTGCATAGCATGAGATTTTCATACACGGAATTTAAACAAGGAAACATCGCAAAAAACTTTCGGACGCGACTGGGATTCGAACCTACGCCTATAAACTTCAAAACTAGCATTTTACCACTCGGCCATAGGGGTATGAAACCCCCATGATATGTATTTCGTTTTGATCATCTCAACGAGCTGAATCGAATGATGTAAACCGTTTTGAAAAGTTCGCCTTTGCGGAATTTTTTTAGAAGGGGTATAACGTTTTTCACAGAGTGATTTAATAAAAAGTGCTGGTTACATAGCAAAGTGCGAAGTGGCGCCAACTGCACGCATAAGGTCGAGGGTTAAATCCCGCGCGGAGCCTTTTCTTTTGCAGTGTCCAAAATCGATAAAAAAATTTTGCCTAGGGGTATTTTTAGCCCAAAAAACGAATTTGATTTTTTTATTACTCCAAAACCTCAGGAAATACGATTTTTTTCAATTTTTATGCAAATTTTGACTCTTTTACATGCTTTTTAATGAAAATTTTATATGCAAAAACTCCTAAATTTGCATAAAAATTGAAGAGTAATAAAAACATCAAATTCGTGTTTTTGAGCTAAAAATACCCCTAGGCAAAAATTTGTATCAATTTTGGACACTGCATAAAGAAATGACTCCACGCGGGATTGAACCCTCGACCTTGTGCGTGCAGTTGGCGCCACGTCGCACTTTGCCATGTAACCAGCATTAAATCTCTCTGTGAAAAACGTTATAAAAGTAAATTATTGACTTACTTCAATCCACTTTTTACAAAACTCCTCAATAAAATCCTCTGAAGGCAGGTGCACAAATGACAGCCACATATGGTAATCTCGGTCTGTGTCAAGCTTGGCAAGTTTGATAAAATTGATCAATTCGTCCAAAGTAGCAGTGCTCTCGAAATTGTTAAATAGCAATCCAATTTCATTCGGCGGTGAGGGAATTTGGAGAATCGACGGATTTTTAATAGCGCCATCATCCCACGTCCAGAATTTCACGGCAGAAGCTTCAATGAAATTTGATAATAGTGTCTTCAGAGCTTGATAATGCGCATTTTCGAAATTTAGAATACCAGCTGACAACTGAAATTTGGGAGTTATTGTGGATCAGGGGGATCGCCCTAGGGTCAAAAATCGGAAAATTTTCTGAAATTTAAAAAAAAAAAAGATATATTTAGGGGTAATTTTATGCGAAAAATCGATTGCGCGCATTCCCGAAGCGTGAAAACCTTTCACAAAAAAATTCAATTTTCGACCAAATTCGATTTTTGAGCGTAAAAATAAAAAATGATCAGCAAAAATTCCTTTCTTTCAAAAATCAATTTTCGAGGTCCATTCAAAAGTTGTAGTCCTTCAAATCCTTACCTTAACGATACGAATTTTCTTGCCACAAAATTTCGCCAACTTCTCCCAAAGTGCTAGTTTTTGTGAGTCAAAATCTTCTTCAACCTCATAAAAATCGAATATTCCATATTGTATACTTTTTAAGTAGGGCGCCGAGATTGGATTGAGGTGATCTAATCGAAGAATTCGAATTCGTTTCTCATCATCGGTGATGTCGAGTTTTGGCCGCTTTTTTGCAACTGGAGGAGACAGTTGGCGCTCATTTTCTGATTTCAACGGACAGCAAATATGCACGTTGTCCGGCAGTGAAATTTCTTCAATCTGAAGTTTTCGTAAGGGTAGAATAGTCGAGTTGGAATTCACCACGTCACGCCATTTGCAAGAAACAAGTTGGCATTTTTCAACTTCATTTCGATCCAGAGCCAAGAAAATGTTGTATAAAATTTCAGCTGATGTAGAAACCATTTCTAAAAAATATTATTTATTAAACATTTTGAGGGGTAAAGGGGAGGGGGTAAACTTTGCAGCAGCATCTCCGAAAAAAATTTTTTTTGGAATTTTTGCAAAATGACTTTTCTTGGGGTAAAAAAATCGATTGCACGCATTTTCGAAGCTTGTTTCCCTGATTCAGGGAAATAAGAGTGTATATTGAAGCGAAAATATGAAAATTCGCTTCAATACAGGGTGTCTAAAAAGTTCTTGCGCATATTTTTTTAATGCATTTTCTGACAATTTTTCAATAAAAATTTATGCAAAACCCAACAATAACAACAACATAATATATCTATTTATTTTCAGAATGGCCACCTCCGGCCTCGATACACTTCTTCAAACGCTTCGGGAAGTCGTCTACCGCTCGATCAATGACTTCTTGTGGAATTGCATTCCATGCCTTCATCAAACTCTTCTTCAACGCATCGATCGACTG
>JAQGCO010000481.1:0-10366 GCA_034700925.1 Acrobeloides cf. buchneri Gr-Nem-00862
GTCTTCTGGAAGTGCCGCATCAAACTGTCTCTTATGCAATTAATCGTTTTCGTGAAACTGGAAGCAATGAAGATAGGCAAAGAAGTGGCCAAGAATAGCAAATACTCCAAACAACCAACAAAGAATCCTTGTCCGAAGAAATAGAAAAGGTCACATCGAAAGCAAGAAGCACTCAACACGGAAGGTGGCAAGGGAGATTGGAATTTCTCGAACTTCTGTAAGACAAGAGAAGGTCTGAAGTTAACAGAACAAGTGAAGAAGAAGCGATTGACTCGATGTAGAAAGCTTTTGCGATTTTTTGCTAATGGTCGACAAAAAGTGGCCAAAAACTTTTGGCCCACCTGGTACTCTTCCCGAGCCGATACCCTACCCAATGTCAAGTCTCAGAGCCAACTCAAGGCCGCAGGACCGATCCTAGCTCTAAGACAACCAATCAATGAATCACAGTAAAGCAAGCGTTTTTACAGTTCGGGAATTTGCGAAATCGATTCCTGGATAGAAAACCCCCAGAGACGATGATTTAGCATTAAAAAATTACTATCGCTTTCGCGTCAATAAACAGACCCATTTCCCGATCAGGGGTTTTCCCGAAATCAGGTAAATTTTTTCACGGCTCGGGGTCGGGTGCTCGGTTCGAGGTCGGGTGTTCTGCCCTGAGTGCTAAGATATTTAATTTGGGTGGATCTTATATCTTGCAGTATTTTAAAATGGTACAGGAAGGAATTCACTTCACGTGAATTAAATTCGCGAATCTAATTCACCGTGAATTAAATTCGTGAATTAGATTCCGAGGTTTCTGAGAATAACTTTTCAGGGTCATCGAATTTTCGAATGTGGTTTTCAGCAAAGTTATATCTCACAAAAAATGCATAAAAATGAAAAAGACCACATTCAAAATCTCGATGATCATGAAAAGTTATTCTCATTTTAAACTTCGGAATACAATTCACGAATTTACTTCGGTGAATTAGATTCGCGAATCTAATTCACGTGAAGTAAATTCCTTCTTAGTGCCTTAAAAATCCCTTACCAAAAATTTCATTCAGTTGTGAGCCAAATCTTCCCGTATTGCAGTATCCAAATCTTCCGCGAAATCTACCTCCAGTTTTCATTGTAACAAGTTTCATCATATTCAATAAATTATCCCAAAGATCCTTTGAACCATAATTTTCAATTTGAATAGCATCAAAAACGACATCATCCAAATTTGTCAATACTTCATCGACGGTCAGTTGCGAATACCGAGATGACACATTCTTCTTCCTCATCTTCCTCGATTTGAGACAAATCTTCCCGCAAAGAAATCTCTTCATCATCTTCCATGATTTTTTCCTCTTCCTCATTTCCTCTTCCTCGATTTTGCTTAAGTTTGTCCCATCAAAATTAATTTTATAGCTACCGAGATTTAAGAACCGAACTTCTACTGTCGCATAAAATCGATATTGAAGGAATGTCGATATTGATGATTGATGGAATGTTAATAGTGAAAATTGTCGAAGAGGCAAAATATTTTTGTGACGAATAATGACGTTGTTCCAAAATTGGCTAACGATTTGAACTCTTTCAATTTGATCTTTTTTCAAGAAAGAAAATACATCGCAGATGATTTCAGGCGTAGTAATTATGTTGAATGCCGATCTTCCTTCATAGCATTGCCCATGTCTTTCGCGAAATCTACCTCCAGTTTTCATTGTAACAAATCTCATCATATTCAATAAATAATTCATACTTCTAAAAAAGTTAAGGTTGATTAATTTAGCAACAATTTTGACGGATTCGTAATAAAAAATAATTGATCTGGTGTAATTTGAACAGCTAAAGGAATGCGTATGAAATAAATCAACTCGTATCAATGCTGTTTTTGCCTGACGAACTTTCACTCAATATTGGGTTGTTCAATAAATAAGGTGCTTTTGAGCGTTGCATCGGATCTTTACAAAAATGCAAGGGGGTTTCCTAGGCGAGGAATCGATGCGAGCATTACCGAGCCGTGAAAACGCTCCCCTCACTCTTATTCAGAAAAAGGGTGTGTATTAAAGCGAAAATGAACTAAAATTCGGATTTTCACCGGAAAACCGGCTTTCTAGTGTTTATCTATGCGGGGAATCAATTATGCGCATTTTTGAAAATTGAAAAATTTCACTGTCGTTGTTTTAAGCGATTTTCGTTATGAAACCTTTTTAGGAAATATCCCCCGAATATATGTAACTTCCAGTAGTCAAAATCAAGCAATTCCTTCAGATTCGACTTCTCCATCTCGAAAAATCTCCGAGTACAAAAATTCAGGCAATTTGGAAAATTTATATAAATTTGAATTTTTTACTTCTTGATCCCCCATGGGAAAAAATTGAATTTTTTCGCGCTCGGCAATGCTCACAATCGATTCCCCGGCTAGAAAAACCCCTGAAATTTTCGCGCCTATCGGCGCGAAAATTTTTTGGTTGAAAAAACTTTAGGTAAGGCAAAACCAGGAAAAATTTTTTAAGAAATGCTTGTGTTTAAGCTGAAAATACTCAGAAAATGAAAATTTTTGAAATTTTTAGTGACAATTTGGTCATTTTTGGTGAAAAATCATAATTGGAGACCATTAGAATTTTTGAAAAAAATTTGGGGAAAAAATACGGAGGGACCAATAGGGAAAAATTTAAATTTTTTTCGTTATGCAGGGGCCCGCGCCCTCCCCCTCTCGGCGTACGTCATTGGGGAGTGGGACCAAGGCAATTTTTTCGAGTTTTAAAAAAAATTTCAAAAATAATCTTAACTCCCCTGTTTTTTTCGTTGGAAAATATCTATTTTTAACCAGAAAACGCTCAGAAAATTTCGACTAAAATTTTGTTGAAATCTTTGAGTTAACGCAAAAACCAGCGCCGCAGACGAGAATTTTTTTTGAAAAATGCTTATTTATATGTTAAAAATGATCAGAAAATGACTAATTTTTGGTTTAAAAAATGTCAAACTTGGGAATTTTTTATTGAAAAATGGAAAAAATTGGACAATTTTTGCGCGGTACGGTCGGCACGGCGACTCTAAGAAGAACTGTGCTTTAGGGGTAATTTTATGCAGGAAATCGATTGTGCGCATTCTCACAGGGTGAAAATGCTTTCCTGATACTGATTCAGGGAAGGGAAATGTTTGTGTGAAACGAAAATGAGCTTGCCAGCCTAGCTAGTAGACTGGAAGGCTAGCAAGCTAGTCTAACTAGCTAGTAGTCTATATGCTGGAAAGTAGAATGCTGGCTAGCTAGTAGACTAGCAGCTAGCTGAACTCTCCAAAATCCATATTCACTGAATCAAGGTCAGGGAAGAGTTTTCGCGCTTCAAATGCGCGAATCGATTTTCTAGCTAGAAAAACTTCTAGAAAATCTGTTTGTCTGCGAAATTTTGTTCATTTTTGTTTCAATAACATATTCCCTTTTCTTTAATCAGGGCCAGAAAAGCATTTTCACGCTGCGAGAATGCGCGCAATCGATTTCCTGCATAAAATTATCCCTAAAGGGATCATTTTTTTTAATTTTTGAAAAAAACTCATCTTATTTTGGGTCCCTCTCCTTTAAGAGTACCCAGCTCTACTTAAGACTTGGAACATTTCGAAGGATTTATATTCAAAAGAGCATCAGTCCAAAAAATCTCTACAAAACAACACAAGATACCCTGTAAACTTCTATTAAAAACAATAAGCTATCTTGTGAGTGACCAAATGGAGGAGCAACCCAGAGATTTCAAGGACAACCTGAATTATTGAGATGAAAATTGCCCAACACACGTCAACAAATACCCTCCTAAAATCGCAAAAATTTTCTATTTTTAAATATAAACAATTTTAAATGAATCCATTTGAAATTCACTGAGATATGGCCATTTGAAATATACAATCAAATAAAAAGGTGCATCAATAATTTGGGCCCATCCTGTTGACTTCTTTAGCCACTCTTGGGAAATGAGATTTTTGGGCAAAAATTCCATTTTGGTTAACAGAACATAGCCCTTTTTTATTATCAATCTTCCCATTTCGTTTCATCGATGCTTACTCTACTTGATAGGCGTCTATCACAAATATTTGCTTGGCTTTAAAAGTATTATTGGGGAAAAGATGGAATTAAAAATCACGTTATTGATTAACTAGCTAATTCTGAATCAAACACACACAAAATAATAAATTTTAATTGTAGATCATATTTTTTGTTGGAATTTTATATTGAAATTATGGCATCATTATAATAGCTCATGCACAACAAGCTACACTCGTGGACAAAAATCTTGATTCCTATGTTAAAAAAATATAAAACATAACAATTCTTTAATACATAAAGTTTGAGGGATCAGGCTACTTTGCATGAAAGTTAGTCCTATTGTCGAGATTTTCGATCCACATCTTGAACTTCCACCTATAAATAAACATTAAGATATGCATCTTTACACAGAGCTTCAATTTTCGGTGGACAAAAGTCTTGATCCCTTTTTTTAAATTAGAAAAACAATACCAAAATCAACACTTGACACAGAGTTCTTTTTAGAATTTAAAAATATAGAATGAGTGTAAAAAATTGGGGTTGATCACTCGATTTGGTCAAGTAGTCAGATTTATGGCCTCTTCAATAGAAAATGCATTAAAATGGGGTTGGCGGCACTTGCACATGAAACATTGCGCACGCACATTTGCGCATGTGCACTTGTGCATGTACATTTGACCATGTGCATTTGCGCATGCACATTTGCGCGTGCAACATTTGCGCATATGCATTTTTGGAGGTTTGACTGCCTAATTTTAAGGTAGCTCAAAAAGGAAGACTGTTGTTAAAACTTTAAGAGGGGGTTCAGTTTGCGACCACTTCTCGAAAAAATTTTTTCTATACCCCTGTACGGCAGGTCGGCCTTTTGAACTTTAGTTTAGAGAAAAAATTTTCTGCGCCATATGGCGCTGATTCAATCCCCGTCGAATTGTTCTTGCATCATGTAATAAGTGGTATATTTGGATCATTTTTGGTACTGGAAGTTTTTATACACGAATTTGACGTTATTTTTTATCGAAAATTTTTTGCGGGTTCCTAAGGATAGAGCACAGAGCCAGGAGCTAATCGACCTTCCGCCATCGAGGAGTGAAGTCAAAGTGAAGCACGAATGCTGGTCCTGCTGCCGAACTGTATCTCAAATTGCCTCGTATTGGGGACTGTTTCTCATACCGGAGAATCTCTCAAATCTCTTTTTATTCCCGAACTGGGAATTACTTGTCATTGTTTGTGTGCTTGATTTGATTATAGTAGTTCTCTGATCACTGTCAGCCATTCATAGTGATTTATTGCATTCTTAGGCCTCCACTAATTGCGTTGAATTTTGAAGCACTAATTCCGCACTAATTGCTGCACTATTGCAAATTGGGGACTAATTGCAATAGTGTTGCGACGCGTCGAGACGTTTTTTTAAAATGAAAATAACTTTTCAGGGTCAACGAATTTTCCAATATGGTATTTGACATTTTTATTCATCATTTGTTGAACTATAAATTTGCTGAAGACCACATTCAAAAATTCGTTGTCCCTGAAAAAACAGAAGCGTCGAGACGCAATAGATACTATTAGTGCTATTAATTATTTCACAGTTTCTCATTATTCTGATCATTTTTCAATCATTTTTGAATTGATTTGAAAAAATCGATTTTTTGACCCCGGACCTTGAAACTGGACCAAAAAATCAACTTTTTCAAATCACATCAAAAACAATTGGAAAATGATCAGAGTAATGAAAAACTATAAAATAATTCATTTTTGGGTCGGAACGAGTTGATTTAGATACGTTTTTTCAACTTCTTTATACCTAATAATGTCAAAATTCAGCATTTGATCCACAGTATTTTGGTCATCTCTCGGCTCCCTGAGCGAATTTTTTATGCGGAAAAAAGCATGAGATTGCTGACGGCATAGGCTATCACTTTTCTAAACATCATAAAAATCCAGCATGCCCGCCATCGGGTCAAAAATTCCAATCTTTGCCAAAAACTTGGTAAAAAAATCAGGATATGTCTCAAAGAGTGGAGTATAACTTTTTATAGAAGCGAAATTTCGAGTAGAAGTCAAGATGAAAGTTGTAGCAGAGATAAATCTAGTCAGGGTCGATGGACTCTCAATTCGATTTCTACTGGCCATTTGAAAAAATGTCAAAAATTGGACTTGAATTTTTACATTTTTTCGCGGACCTCCAGAATTTTTCATTAGCGCCATCGTGTTCAGCATAAAAAACTGCCCTAAAATGATCATTTGGCACAATCAACTATTTAAGTGTTAAAGGTAATCCCGGATATTGACGCAAATTATGCGCATGTTTTCGCGATGATTCATATGCGGCTTCTATTTTTTCGTGGATTTGCGGTTTTCGGCCTTTTTTGTGTACCCAGTATTTTTTCTGGTCAATTTTTTGCTAATTTTTTATCGTTAAATTTTCAAGTAGTGGTTTTTGACCAAAAATGCTCCAAATTTTATGAACTTTCTCATAAAATATTTCTTCGAAAGTTTAGGGGTCCTTTAATTAAAAAGCTTTTGCTCTATTTTTGAAATTTTCCTATTGCATTCTTAAGATTCAATATCATTTTACGTTAACATGATTCGAGCCAACTCGATTTCTAAAGCCTTTTTTCTTCCTAATAATATGTTTTAAATGCTGTGTTTCGAATAAATTTTATTGATTGTTAAACAGTAAGTTGGTTTTGGAGAATATACAAATACGTCTCATTGTTCGCCGAAGAGAAGTCATTAATGACTGTCGAATAGAGTTCTCGGCGTTAACAAAATCGAAAAAAATTGATTATTGGCAATTGTTTGTTAATGAGAAAACCACCCTTTTATCTAAAAATATTATGTAAAAACTTTCACATAGACCCTATAACGGTCAATATAGTTTTTGATGCGAATGCTGTATGTACACGTAATGTCGAAAATTAATTTTGCGGTTCATATTTCAGGTTGAATTTGTTCAAATTTTGCCTTTTTAAAACGTTAAAAAAAGAAAAATTTCACGCTAATCTTCATACTGTCTACCGTTTTTATACCATCCTTTGTTTCATAAAAGCCCGCCGCTGTTCATCTTGTTAATTTATTGCTCCATAGTTTTTTATATATCTAAAAAAGCTAAAGGAAAGAAAGCCTGCCTTTTGAGATCACGGCGAACAACTTTGTAGAACATCACTTTTTATGAAAATCTTTGTGTGATGGAGAAAATCCGTTTGAAAATATTGATTCTTTTGATTGAAATCTTGAGTATGATATATCATAACTCAAGAAATACTCAAACAATTAAAGGAAACAATATTTTCAAACGGATTTTCTCCATCACACAAAGGTTTTCATAAAAGTGATGTTCTACAAAGTTGTTCGCCGTGATCTCAGGAATTCAAAGAGTTATCTCTGAGTCCAATCGGATTTAAATTGGCTGAGATATGGCTTTAAAACGAAAAAATACGGGGAAAAATCCTTGTAAGGTACGTATAAAAATTTTTTTGCCCATCAGCCGCTAGGAATAGTGCCAAAAAGTATTGTTTTTTGACAAATAGAAATAATGCATTTGACTTTTGGAAAAAATTCCGGGACCCTTGTCAGTGAATTTAAATTGGATCCATTTAAAATTTTAATATTTAAAAATATAAAATTTTGGGATTTTAAGAGGGTATTTGTTGGGCAATTTGATCTCAATATTTCGGGTTTTCCTTGAAATCCTCCGGCTTGCTCCTGCACTTGGTCATTCACAAGATAGCTTATAGTTTTTTTGTAGAGGTTTACAGGGTAGCTTGTGTTGTTTTGTAGAGGTTTTTTGACGGATGCTCTTTCGAATATAACGAATCCGTCAAAATTGTTGCCGTGTTAAAGGACCAGTCCAGTTTGGAATAAAAATTTTTAAATGAAAGTTCAAGTTGGGGCGATCAAAATTTGCGTTGGAAGTAAGTTCTAATTCGTTAACCCTGAAGAATAAAGTTTACATAAAAATTCAATTAGAGCGTTTTATCCGTCTCGTTAAGACGAATAAAATGACACTTAAATTATCCAATTTGAACATTGTTTTGGGTTATTGAAATGAAAAATTAAATCAGGGTTTTCGTTTCAATAACCCAAACAATGTTCAAATTGGATAATTTAGGTGTCATCTTATTCGTCTCAACGACATGGATAAAACTCTCTAATTGAATTGTTATGTAAATTGTATAATCTTTGTAAAAATGGATTTTTTAAAACGTTTCGTTTTAATGCAAAATTCTTGAATTTGGAATTTAAACGGCGTCAATCCCTTCGCTTCTATACACAAAAACGTCCAAATTTATATGCAATTTTGTTTCGCATTTATCTCTTCAGGGTTAACGAATTCGAATTTACTTCCAACGCAAAAGTTGGTCGTCCCAACTTGAACTTTCTTTTAAAAATTTTTGTTCAAAACTGGACCTTTAATAAACTTTTTTTAGAAGTACGAATCGGCATTCAACATGATTACTACGCCTGAAATCATCTGCGACTTATTTTCTTTCTTGGACAAAGATCGGATTGAAAGAATTCAACTAGTTAGCCAATTTTGGAACAACGTCATCATTCGTCACAAACATATCTTGCCTCTTCGACAATTTGAATTTTTCTTGTAGACCCCTTTCCGTATATCTTAGGCTTTGAATTATGACAAGATTAGTCAATTGGAAATTTTGACTTTTCTTCAAGGAGTCCAAAAAAACTAATTTCCTTATATAATAAAATAAGTCTATAAATCTAAATACTCGTAAAAAAGAATGGTTCAATAATACTCAATCTAGTGTTTACAAGATAGGCAAATCATGCGAACCAGCTGTCATTTTTACACCCAAACAGTAGATTGCCTTCAAAACTGTTCACTTATCTAACTCTCATAAAATAAGCAATGCCTATTGACTTTTTTCATCATTTCACATTTTTTTACTAGTTTCTCATCAAAACAAAAATTTGGTCATTTGGAATCATTTAGTTTCATTTTAAAGAAATGGTTAAACAACAAAAAGTGAATGAAAGTTCGCCGAAAAAGAAATCTTATAGGAGACATTTCGCAAGTTGTGAAATCTTGCTGAAGGACAATGATGTCAATGTGATTGTTTATTTTAAACAAGTGGTCTAGCCTAATTTTTATGAAATTCGGGTTGTAGAGGAGCCCCCTGTATTTTTCAAAAAAATTCTTTTGTATTAATTAAATTCAGTGTTTGAATAGCTCAAAATCGAAAACCCTTCAAAAAATCTTTTTTCTTCATGGTTATATCGATTTTTAAAAAGCTCTCTCGAGTGGCATTTTGTAAATTGCTTATTTTTATTTTACGATCTTTTTCAACTTTAGGCAAATCAACACCTCTCGTATATATTTAATTTCTTGTAATGCTTATTTCTTCCATATATTCAATATGAGTTCCGCAACAGAAAACCAAGCACAAAAGAGGACTTACGCCAAAGAATATGGTGATGACGCCGTTGATGCAAAATCCAGAAAAGTCGAAAATGGCAAAGGAGTAAGATTTTGCTTCAATACATACCTCACTTTACTTTGAAAACAGTGTCAGAGAAGCATTTTCAAACTTCGGGAATGTGCACAATCTGGTATTGGATTGTTCAATAAATAAGGTGCTTTTGAGCGTTGCATCGAATCTTTACGAAAACGACTCCTTCGGGGGTTTTCTAGGCGGGGAATCGATTGTGCGAGCGAAAAAAATTCTATTTTTCCCTTGGGGGACCAAGGAGTAAAAAAAATCAAATTTATAAAAAATCGTCTGAATTTTATAATCGGGAGTTTTTCGACATGGGGGAAGTTGAATCTGAAGGAATTTTTTGATTTTGACTGCTGGAGTTACATCTACTCGGGGCATACTCCCTAAAGGTTTCATAACGAAAATCGTTTACAAATCGTTTAAATCAGCTTCAGTGAAATTTTTTCAATCCTCAAAAATGCGCGCAAATAATTCATCGCATAGATAAACCGCTGAATCAAGGTTAAGGAAGAATTTTTTTTTAAATAAAAATTTTTCCGGACTTTGAACCCTATCATTTTGGGTTGCTAATCCGAACTAGTACCCGCATTCTTTTAGTTGTTAAAATTACACAGGGGGTTGTGAATTTGACAGAAAAAACCGGTTTTTCCAGATTTTGACAGAATTTACAGATTTTGAATGTCAAAATCTCTTTTTTACAATGTCAGAATCTTTTTTGTATTAGTAAAAATTCAAATTTTTTAAATATGTAAATTCTAGAGACCAAAATCTATAATTTTTGTCTTTATCACAAATTTAAAAAAATTTCCCTGACGCTCCACAAAATTTTTTTTCATCGCGGGCTTGAATCCCGCTTGGAGCAGAAAATTTTAAATTTGTGATAAAGACAAAAATT
>JAQGCO010000482.1:0-10353 GCA_034700925.1 Acrobeloides cf. buchneri Gr-Nem-00862
TTTTCGGATTTTTATGAGAAAACCGTCGATTCTTAGGTTTTTCTAGGCGAGGAATCGATTGCGCGCACTCCCGAACCTTGAAAACGCTTTCTTGATTCAGGGAAAAATCGCACTTTCATTGTTCCTATAAGGATTATTTTGAGTATAAAAAAATTTGGGTTCAGGTTCTTGTAATAATTTTTTGAGCAAAAACATTTTGCCTGAGCTGGATTTCGAACCCGGCGCAATTTTAGTGCAATGGCCGACAGCTTCGCCACTGCACCACAAAAGCATGATAATATATACAAACTAAATTCAATCATTACCCTAAACTATATTTCGTCCAAAAAGTATTACTTGACAAAGATGACCATTTTGGGGTCACTTTTTGACAAAAAGTCCAAATGAATTTTGAATATCAAAAGTTTCTCTTTACTTTCATGTATGGAAGAAAAAAGTAGGTATAAGATATTGGAAGTTATGACCAATTTACTAAACATGGTCAATTTTTTGCTTTTTCGAAAGAATTCGATAACTTTTTATACAAGTCAAATACAACTTAAATATCGATTAGATAAGCTTTGTCTACTCGTTATCTTACTCATAAAAGCAAAACCTAGCATAAAAAAAGTCAACAGATAGAAATTTTGCCATTTATTTAAAAAAACGGGGGTTTTGGGGTATAGTGCTTCAGAGGGCTAAAAACCCATAAAAAAGGTCGCTCCGGAAAGTTTTCACATATTCTTATTCTCCAAATATCAATATATAATTCCCCTATAAAATCTCAGATTTGATGGGTGCACGGTTTTTTACATCGTGCACGTGAACACCCCCATCAATACCCTTGACGGTCCCTATTTATACGATTACCTTTAAGCTTTCATCCAATATGACCAAAACAAAAATTGTCCGTCTCGGCGAGATTTACAATTTTTGCTTTGCTCACAACTCATGAAAACTTAACCTAAAATTTAAATTTTTCAATAACTTGAAAAACATTTTGTTTTACAAGGAGGGAAATTTCAAGTGGCGAAAAGTTTTCAGATCGACATATTTTTCATCTACTAGTTATTTTCTGATACTAGAAATGAAAAATACGTCGATCGTACTTTGGCAAAAATTCTGAAATTTTTGACCATCTGGTCTGTGGCCTGTTGCTGAACTCGGAAAATTTCGATATTTTTTTTGAAAATTTCCGTTTTCCATTAAAAAGTGAAAAAACGGACTATCAAAATCCATAGTCTGTTTTTTCCCAATATGGAAAACGGACTATGAATTTTGGTAGTTCGTTTTCCGCATTTTTTATGGAAAAAGGAAAATAGAAAACGAAATTTTGTTTAAAAAACAGAAATTTTCAAAAAAAATACATGTAAAAATACCGAAATGTTCCGTTTTCCGAGTTCAGCAATTGAAGCCTGTAGATTTTTTTCTATTTTTTAATCATTTTTACGAGAAAAATCAACACTATATTTAATTTTATTTCTATATTGTATAAAATATTTGCATAAAAGTAGATGATGTCCAATAAAATTATAAACAAAAATTTTTTAAAGGCACATTTGAAGTAGTCAAAAGAAAAAGTAGGAAGAACGATAAAAATTCAAATTATGATTGCCATAAACAACAAAGATTTTAATTTGAAATTGTTCAAAATCAAGTTAATGCAATTTTAAGCCAAAATACCAATTTTTATCTGGCAAACACAATTTTAAATACAATATACACTACTTCACATAATTATAACGGCACTCTAAATTATATATATGCTAGTGATGCGGCCATTGAAATTTGGTATTGTCGATTTTTTCAACATAAAATTTTTAAAATATTTTTTCATAAAAAGTGACCAAAGAAAAAGTTGTAGGGCACATTTTTTGGACAAGCTTAAAATGCATAGAAAATTACGGTTTTTGTTGAAAAATAGGAAAATTTTGGACGTTTTTGATAGCAAAATCGCAAATTTTTAATGAAAAAATCATGTCGTATTGGAAAAATTTGGATCACTTTGATAAAACTCGAAAAATTTCCTTCAAAAATTTTTTTCGAATAATCGCTCCAAATCGTCTTATTTTTTGTATTCGGATTTCGACTTTTTTTGGTTTTTTACAATTAAAATTTTTACCGAAAATGATCGACTTTGAGTGATTTTTTATAATTTGAGTAAATATTACATTAAAAATGTTTTATATAGCGTTTTTTAAGAATATAATGGAAAAATATGAAAATTCCCAAATTTTCATTCAAAATGAGCAAAAAAATTTCTTTTGGTTTTTCAACCTTCGGTTTAATTTTTGTCAATCGGTTTCGGTTTCCTAACTCTAGTTTTCAGCCATCCACTACACTATGGAATCGGTTTCAATCCATGACTCGTTTGCGGAAACCCAAACTTGCCAAATTTAGGCTGCCGTTATAATTATGTTGAGCAGTGTATTATATAAAGTTCCTTCATATTACATAATACAAGCTTAGATAGATCACAAATTCTTGCAGCACTGCTTCTTTCTGGTATCATTGCTTGGTGTAGTCGGCGAAAGTGTCACGGTCTGGGTATTCGTGATTGGCGTCGCACGATCCGAGCCAAATTGGCGCTTGCTTACAGTTTTATAGATCTCCGTTAAAATGCTTGTGAACGCCGTCTCAACATTTGTTGAATCGAGTGCTGAAAATTCGTGGATTTAGTCGAATATTAAAAAACATTTTCGAGCTTAAAAGACATGATTTTCATGTTTTTTGGGCTCTAAAACTTGTGACCAACCTTTAACAAAAGTGGAATCCTTGTCAGCGACCAGAAATATGTGAATTTTTAGCACACAACATAAATTTTTCATAAAAATCGAATTTTAGTAAAAATTTTGGTCAAAATATCGAATTTTGGCCAAAAAATCACTCAGTGACAAATTTGTCACTATTATTACTGCGAACAATTTAAGTTCGTGCTCAAAATTCACAATTTCTGATAAGCATTGCCACTTTTTTTACGAAATTATCATACCTGAGGTCTCAATAAACGACAGCTGATTCCGTTCTGCATAGGCTTTCGCTTCATCCGTCGGCACAGCACGCAAATGCCGCAAGTCCGATTTGTTTCCCACCAACATAACGACAATATTCTGGTCCGCATGATCACGAAGTTCCTTCAGCCAGCGATCCACATTCTCATAAGTAACATGCTTGGCTATATCGTAAACCAGGAGTGCTCCAACGGCGCCACGATAATAGGCGGATGTAATGGCACGATAACGTTCTTGGCCTGCCGTATCCCAAATCTGAGCTTTTACGGTTTTTCCTTCTACCTGAAAAATTTTACGGTTTTTTTTCCTTCTATCTGATTTTTGAGAAGAGAAAGGAAAACTTTACAAGTACCTGAATAGATCTCGTAGCAAATTCCACACCAATAGTCGATTTTGATTCTAAGTTGAATTCATTTCGAGTGAAACGAGATAGTAAATTCGACTTGCCAACACCGGAATCCCCAATAAGTACCACTAAAAAATGAATTTTACATCACCAACAAAAAATCTAGCCACTCCTTTGACAAAAATTAAAGAGGAAACTTTCTCTATTGAATAATTCGAGTATTTGGGTGATCGTTCAACTTTTTGCATTAAAAAATTTATAAAATATAAAATTTAGGAGCAAAAAAACAAGCATAAGAGGTAAAAACGTTTTTAAAAAATCACCTTTAAATAAATAATCATATTCATCGCTTCTAGATCCCATAGTTTGCTTTACACAAAGTTTCGAGTTATCAAGCTTAAAAAAAATAGAATATTTGATTTTTAAATTACAACAAACAATATAAACATGACCGTTCGCAAAATATGATGTTTTAAACAGTAAATTTTTGCCAACGAAAATATTTCATGTAGAAATTGGAAATTTTGATCATCAAAATCGATCAAAACTGCATGTTTTTACTCTATTACGATCAACAACTCGCTTGCATTTCGATAAGGCCCCTTTAGATCTACAAGTAGACTCCCCAAATTGTGATCTTTTTCCGACTCTATACCCCCAGTTTTGATAGTTTTTTTCAAAAATTGATCAAAACTAGGGGTATAGACTTGGAAAAGATCAAAATTGAGGGGTCTACTTGTAGATCTAAGGGAGCCTTATCAAAATGCGAGTTTTCGATCGTAGAGTAAAAACATGCAGTTTTGATCGATTTCAAAATTTCCGATCTCTCATTCCATGAATCACACAAAAAGATAATAACAAATTTCACAAGAATAAAAAGTCGATTATATTTGGTTAAATATAAATTGAGATCTGTAAAAAAACTCAGAATATGCTTTTATCATCCTTAAAAATTTCAAATAAGTAAAAAAGTTTTAAAAATTTTAAAGATCTCTGCTTAAAATTTCACTTAAAAACTGGTCCGATTAATATATAGGAAACATATAAACGAAGAAAAACGAGTTGAATCACATTTCGACCTCGAGATGAGAGAAATTTCGCAGCTCGTTTGTCCAGTTCGGATTATAACATGACCTACAAAAATCATAGTTTCGTTCTAAAAACATTTGATTTTTGGATGATTTTTGAGAATTTTTAAAAATTGGACAAGTTTTCCGATTGGTAAGAAGGGTGGGCAAAAACATAGTCAAAAGTGGTCAAAAACGTTCGATCCAACATTTTTTTGCGTTTTTAGTTCATAACTCGCAAAATGAAACGATTAGAACCTGTTTTGACCGAATTCGAGCGAGTACCGTATTCTTAATATACTCCAAATTTTGGAGTTGGAGTCCAAAAAGTCTTCAAAATGGCCGAGATATTCTCAAAAAACCTCCTTTGTATTACATATCTAATTTCAAAATGTTATTTTTATTTATTTATACACCTGCTCGAAGCAGATTATGACATAAGGGAACAACATTAAATAATATGACCAATAATCAAACATATGGAGATCCTTGAGTATAGACCAGTTATAAGCTACAACTTGATGCATGGTCAAAATAAGATTGCGATCAACTTCTTAGAGAGGATCTATACTTCACTCGTGAGTGCTGCGAGTAAGGTAAATTTACTCGCTGAGAGTGCTCGCGCGTCTCTTGCTACACTTGACTCGCGAGTTACTCGCAGCGAGTACTCGCAAGCTTAAAATTTTTTTCAAAAACGACCAAAAATATTTTTTTAGTACAAAAAATATTTTTTTCACATAGGTAACCCCCTGTTTGGGTTAAATTTCTTTTTGAAAAAATTTAAGCTAATTTTTGCATTTGGGGGTTTCTCAACATGGGAGACACGATGGCGATATTATTTTTTAACAAAATTTTTGTAAAAATTCAAAAATTAGGGGTACCCCCTACAAATTGAAAAATATGCGAATTTCAAAAATTTTTTCAATTTGAAAATAGATTTTGACGTCAAAATCTGGAAAAAAACCTTCAAAATCTTTTCACAACCCTAGAGTCAACAGGCAAGGGTTCGAGTCCGGCCCCCTCCAACTGGATTTTGCCTATAATCCTCGCGAGTACTCGCAACCTTTCGCCCGTCGAAACGTTGCGAGTAAACTAGCACGAGTATAGCTGGAAGCAGCGAGTACTCGCAGCCCTTGCGAGTAATTTCGAACCACTTAAAAACGAAACGTAGCTGGAGACGTTGCGGGTACTCGCAACGCTAGTGAAGTATAAATCCTCTCTTATGGATAGCTAGAAGCTTGGATCATTCCGCCAGAATTCTGGAGCAGTTGAAACTTCCAAAACAACCACTGATCGCAGCTTCTTGAGACAGAAACAAGCCATTTCTGGAAAGCGGCGCCAGCAATGGAAGGAAGCGATTATGGCACTGGACACCACTTCAGCAGATGCTTCGTCACGGTAGACATGTGTGGTTGTTGCCCAAGCAACCACGAAGAATTGGACTCAGCAAATGCCATAAATCAATCAGCCTTGGTTTCAGATGTCACCGAGCAGATCTTCTTGAGTAAAGGAATAAGATCGAATCTTGCTTTGCGAGTGAACGAGAATGTGGAGAGCATCGCTTTCGATAACGAGAATTTTGAGAGCATCCAGAATTGAAAATTACCACACCGTGTGGTGGCACTACCACGATGGCGATATTATTTTTTAACAAAAATTTGGGTCACGCCACACTGGTGTGCCACCCCACACAACCGGGGTGGTGTGGACCACCCTTCCCAACTCTGAGAGCATCGCGTAGTCGATGTAAAATGGTTGTTCATGCTTATGACTTCAACATATGGTTTCCTTTCGGTCTTCTTACAGGAGCTTATTGGTCATTCCTTCTTGTTTGGATGGCACACAAGGCAAGCTTGGACACAGAGCGCAGTTTAACGTCATACCTGGGATGTATAAAAAAGTCACGTTTTAAGTTTTTTCCATAATTCTTTTTGCATTATGTTGAGTAAGCGTTGGAAAAAAAAGTTACGAGAAGAATTTTGAAAAAAAAAGAAGTTTAACTACACTTTTTATGGCGATTTATTGATCAACAAACTTTTTTTTCAAAATTCTTCTCGTAACTTTTTTTCCAACGCTTACTCAACACAATGCAAAAAGAATTATAGGAAAAGCTTAAGGGCCTACACTAATTGCGTCTCGAAAATTTGGAAGCACTAATAGCAAGTTGGGGTGTACTAATTGCAATTAGTGCTCGTCGACGCTTTTCTAAATTGCGGATATCTTTTCAGGATAAATGAAGTTTCGAATGTTGTCTTTTAGGACAACATTCGAACATGGGCCATATGGTATAATGCCATTTGTTACCCGAAATTGTTAATTGATCAACTGTGCCTTAATTAAATCCGATTTCTATGATCGAGGTGTCATTGGAAAGCTGGTGATCTGCGCTACACAATGAACCTAAGCCCGCCCGAATTTCCATTATAGGTTTTAGTGCCCTCAAAGAAATTTTTGGGGCTCGATTTTAGGGACTTTTTTGAGAAAAACGTAATTGTTTCAAAATATGATGTTTTTGGACAAGTTAATATACCATTGTGTAGTGCAGATCAACAGCTTTCCAATGACGCCTCGATCATAGAAATCGGATTAAGGCACACTTGATCAATTACAATTTCGGGTAACAAATGGCATTATAGCCATATGGCCCATGTGCGTATCTCCAGAACCATGAAGGCTGCGGGGCTAATTCCAACGGCGTTTTCATTTACTAATCGAGTATACAAAAAGGCAATACTATGCGGGGTCGGGCGAGAACTTTCAAACTTTGTCGCCTGGGACCTTCGACTTTTTAAGAAAACATCTCTTAACTTTTTTAAGTTTGGAGTCAGACTTTTTCCACACCATGAACACATGTGCTGAAACTTTTTGGATACCTGATCTGAAACTTTTGCCCCCTCTCCACTACTTACAATTGCATTTTTCATAGCTTGTCGACGAAACTTTGATTTTTCACAAATTTTGATAAACTATAATTTTTAGCTCAACTGTCTATTTGTTTTCTATTAAAAATTCCCATAACTACTTTTACTATGGCTCCAATCTCATCTATCCTGAAAGAACTACGTTGGACTTTAATGTCAGATGATGAGAAAATCCGAAAGGTATGCTAAAATACCCTTAAATTTAATTTTTAAGGGGTATTTTTTAGTATATCATTGTAAAAATTTTCTAGCTTGATGCAAACCTTGAAAAATCCCGAGAAGAACTTGATGATGTTGAAAAACGTTTAACCCGTCGCAAAGTCCAAATGGTTCAAGCTTTTAAAGAAGCTCGTGAAGCCTTACCTGATTTGGGCGAAGTTGAATCTGTTCTTGCAATTGATCTAAAAGAAAAGTATGTCCTTGGTACTATCCCGGAATCGTGACCGAAAAACATTTTGTTACAATTTTTAAAAATGACATTTCTTGGGGTAATTTTATGCGCTGAGTTCGAAAAAAGCACTCCCGAAGCGTGAAAACGCTGCCTTTATTGATTTATCGTTATTGACTGACTCAGAAAGCGAAATTATTCCAATGGCTCTCTGTAGTTCCACATCCCGCATAAAGAGTCACGTGCCTACATTCTATTAAATGAAGCGTTTTCACGCTTCGGGAGTACTTTTTTTGAACTCAGCGCATAAAATTACCCCAAGAAATATCACTCTTAAAAATTTGAAATAAAATTTTCAGTCCTGATTCCGAAATACAGTACCATGTTCTTTGCCAAAATTTGGTTATACTTAACGATAAATATAGCCTAATTTTTTAGAATGGTGAGCGACATTGATAAATTGAAAGCTCAACGACGAATTATCCTGGACCGTATTTTTGTGTTGGAAGATGACAAGCGCTATTATTTGGAGAAAAGAACGGACAAGGCCAGAAATTATATTAAGAAGGCGAAAGAGATGAAAGAAAACCCTATGCAGGTTGGAAAAAGCACAAATTCTAAATGTCCAATTTTTCAGGAAATGGTTCAAATGAAGAACGATCCTCATTATCGCTTATCAACTCCGATCGGCATACATGGCAAGATTGTTAGCGAGAGCAGTTCGACTAGCTCGGGATTCAATCCGCTTGATGCTTATGAACAGAATGAGTCGACACCAATCCGAAAATTTCGTAAATAGATGTATTGATATGTTTGTATAGTATTTGCTTATATTGTAATATTTGTTTGTATTATTAT
Source organism: Acrobeloides cf. buchneri Gr-Nem-00862 (assembly GCA_034700925.1). Classification (NCBI taxonomy): domain Eukaryota; kingdom Metazoa; phylum Nematoda; class Chromadorea; order Rhabditida; family Cephalobidae; genus Acrobeloides; species Acrobeloides cf. buchneri Gr-Nem-00862. The sequence goes on from JAQGCO010000482.1 coordinate 8,571, forward strand.
TTTTTATTTGTTACTACTGGGAGCCGAGTCTCGGGGTTGTGACTCCGAGCGACACTCCTCGTTAAAAATTTTTTATTACTAGGGTTTTTTTCAACGATCGAGATTCAAAAAATCGAGATCAACATTTCTATTTTAATAATGTTTGAAAAAAATCACCTTAGTCTCCCCAGGGTGAACCAAAAAAACCGTACTTTTGCGTTTTTTGTGAAAATTTTTCAAAAATCACCTATAAAGGGTATTTTCATGCGATTTTTGAAAAAAAAATTTATTGAAAAATTTTCGCCAAAAAAGCAAAGGTACGGTTTTTTGCTAATCCTGTATATTTTTATTATATGGTTTAATAAATTTTTTGAAGGCTTGAGCTTAGGAAACCTTTTTATTATATTCCCAAGAGAGAAATTATTTTTCGATTTTTCTTCGCTTCTTGCTCAATCATACATAGGAGAAAACAAGTTGAAAGGGCACACATATATATTATATTGCAAAGTTTGCTTCCGCGCACTTTTTCTCGCGATCTAATGTGACGCATTCGTCAGTCAATTGAACAATGTTGACTAGACGACTTAATTTTTCGATTTTCGCAGATTTATATATTTTAGCGTTGTATTTTTTTAGCGTTGTATAAATTCGAAAATAATATTTTTTTTAAAGGGCAGGGCTGATTGAGGCGAGTTATAGCAAAAAATTTCTTTCAAAATTTTCTCGATAAACGTAAAAATGTTCGGAACGATGAAAAAAATATTGTTTTCGAGGAAAAATCGAAAAAAAATTTTGGGGTGTTTTTTGGCCATTTAAAAATTTTTATTGATTGAAACTTGCTGTAAAAAAGGCCAAAAAACACCTAAGAATGCCCAAAAAAAATTTTCCTCGAAATCAGTATTTTTTTCTATCGTTTCGAACATTTTTTACGTTTTTCGAAAAAAGTTTTTTTGCGATAACTCGCCTCAAAATAGCTAAAATTTTAGTTTGACTCTATTTTTCCTTTGACAACTATTTTAATATTCTGAAAATAATTTCCGCTTGATATAACATTGCTTATATTATCGCCTCGTAGAAAGGCGAAGGCGACAATTTTTCAAGTCTCGAAAAAATGATATTTTGATGTGTGTGTGAATTTTTGTTTTTGAGTATATGCCTTTTTCAATTTGTTTTCCTATGTACTAGCGATGCTCAAGGCTAACGAAAAATAACAATCCTTGTCACCGGCCAGAAATATGCGAATTTTGATCACGAATATAAATTGTTCATAATGACAAATTTGTCTCCTTTGTCAATGAACAAAGTATTATCGTCTCCATTCGCATATTTTGTTCCGGTAACAAGGATTGTCACTTTTTATTAACTTGTGAAGCCCTAATCACTACTTTATTTGGAGCTACTACACAATAGGAGAGAGGCCATCCACGTGAAAATTTTTCTGGAAATGACCCCTATACACACAGTACGCCTTGAATCAGGGAAACGTTTTTTCGCTTCGAAAATGTTAAATTCGGATTCATCGCATGTTTTTACCCTAGGAGGGTCATTTCCAGAAAAAAATTTCGAAAATTTTTTCACGTGGATGGCCCCCTATTCTGTAGTACCTCCCTTGTTTTTCCAATAATTTAGAATATATACTTTTTTTAAATTACCGTATTTTCTCTAAAATAACGGCAGTCTCTAAAATAACGGCAGTCTGAAGGAAGGTTGAAAAAAATAACGGCAGCCTCTAAAATAACGGCAGTCCCCAAAATTACAGCATCCCTTAAATTGAATCAATTGGTTAGTTTTCAAAGCGAAAATT
>JAQGCO010000483.1:0-10350 GCA_034700925.1 Acrobeloides cf. buchneri Gr-Nem-00862
TCTGCTGTTATTTTTTCATGAAAAATTTTGTAACAAGTAGAAAAATTAATTTTTGACGAATTTTATCAAAATTAATTTTTCTATTTGTTACAAAATTTTTCATGAGAAAATAACAGCAGATTCGTGTTTCTCGCATAAAAATACCCCTAGGCAAAATTTTTTTATTCGTTTTGGACACTGAAAAAAGAATTGACTTCGATGGGGTCGAACCCGCACTTTCATTTAAAAAAACAAATTATTTAGAAAAATCGACACGATTGAGTTGTACGCCCAATGTTAAAAGTGGCTAAATTTATACTTACCCATAACATTCATAAACACTATTTTTAACGTAATCAAAGAATTTTTCTCCCATTTTTAATTCTTTCCCAGTAGTCATAAAACAACCTAAGAAAAAATAATCATTTGAAAAAATTATTTTACCTTTTGGATACATATAACCTCTCTCACATCGATAAATCACATGATCTTTTTTATATACTTCTCCTTCTCTGAATGTTTTACCATCTTTTTCGCAGTGTGCTAAATTTTGGAAAATTCACAATAAATATAATTTAGTTTGAATGGGTCGATCGAGAAACAAATAGCGTGGCACTTTTTGAATGTTGAAAATCAAAAGAGAGCGCTCCACCAAAGACATATCTGGAGGTGGGGTCCGGCATGGGGCACTTCCACTCGTTTCTAGTCAATTTGGCTGTTCTGTGTTCCGTTTCGGTTCCATACCCTGCTGTTCCGGTTCCGTTTCGGTTCTGGTCCTTGGACCTGTTCATGCACAGTCCTGATGGTAAGATGATTGTGAAAACTTTTTCCAGGAATGTTGAGATTTTGTGAGCAAAAAAATTTACTTACGATTATCTTCTACATTAACTATCTCCCAGCGCATAGCAGTATTACCGGAGGGTAATTGGTGAGGTAAATTTACCGAAATCTTATTTGTTTTTGAAGTATGAAAACTTGAAACAATCTCATCATTACCATTAGCTTTTGACCAATAAATAATAATCACAAAAATTAAAAAACTATAAAGATTAGTAACCATTCTAAAAGATTCAAAATTTTGATCAAATTATTTAAAATGTCAGACAAATAAAAACGATAAGAATAAAAGTAATTAACTTAGGCGTAATGGTTTCTAAAAATTTAAAAATCGTTGCATTTGGAGAAGTTCTTTATTAGGACTAAATTCTTATAAAAACTGGTTTGCAAACAAAAAATCAAACATTAATTCTTAATATAAAAAATAAAGACTATGCAAACTGCAAAGATTATAAATATTTTTTTGTTTTAGGGATTGATAATAGCTTCGGAATAAACTCTATAATGATGTTGTGGCTTGAACTTTTTCTTTTCTTCTTCTGGAAAATCTTCACATGGATGAAATCGACCACAATATTTTTCATTATACCCGATTTTTAAATTTGCTCTACAATTAAGAGTAAAGTTCAATGAAAGTACGACTGGAACAAAACGTTATGGCCAAATGAGTAGGATTCAGAGTTGCAGTTTATGTCGCGGGTTCGAGTCCATTTGTTTTTAACTTTTTTGCCTTTAAAGATTTTTAAAAATTATTTTCACAATTTTTTATAACTCGCCGAGACGAATAAAATGACATCAAAATTATTGAATTTGAAAATGATTTTGAGTTATTGAAACGAAAGTTTTTGTTTCAATAACCCAAAACAATTTGCTTATTTTGGTCAAATTGTTTTGGGTTATATCATATCATTTTATTCGTCTCGGCGAGTTATAAAAAATTGAAAAATAATTTTTTTAAATATTTAAAGGCAACAAATTTAAAAACAAATGGACCAATTGAAACTCGAACCGGAGGCCTTAAAGTGCAGGCATGGAGTCCTAACCATTTGGCCATAACGTTTTGTTCTCGTCGGATTTTTTTGAACTTTCGTCCGTCGTGATTGCACAATGCATTGGCATAGCTACGGTATGATTCACATGATCCGGGACATCCCCCAAACCCCGAGAAATGAACAAATTTACCTAATGGTCCCCCTATCTTTCTACCCAAAATTGTATTTTTCATCAAAATTACGTATTTTCAACAAAAATGTCATTTTTTTCAATGTTTTACTAAAAAATGCCATTTTCATATAAAAAATCGTCAACTTTTCGCTCTGAATGCGATTTTTTGAATAAAATGCAATTATTTTTTATCAAAAATTTCAAAAATGAACCCCTAAAAAAGAATTTGGTATAGCTACGCTTTTAGCCGGAGTGGAGTTGCCAATAAAATTGATCATGGGAGTTCAGATAATAATCACTAAAAAGGGCAACAATCTTTCATCAAATTTCTTACCCAAAACATTCGTAAATGCTATTTTTATCATAATCCATAACTTTTTGACCAATTTTAATGTCACTACCATCTGTGGTATAACATCCTACAATTGTTTCAAAATGAAAAATTGTCAAGTTCACCTTGAGGAAGCATAAAATCATTTTCACATTTGTAGATCAAGTGTTCTGCTCGATAAACTTCGCCTTCTTTAAAATTTTTGCCATCTTTGGTGCAGCCAGCTAAAACATGATATAAAATTAAATGGTGTAATAAAAATGTAATGAAATGCGAGATGATCTAGAATTTGGCAAAGAAAGACACACTTTTAAATATTTTTGTAAATATTTTTATTTACAAATGGCGCAGGGTGCATTAAAGTGGGCCCCGAGATCACTGATAATGAAGATATAACTAAAACATACGTCTATATTCAATTTGTATCATTTCTAACTTTATTGGAATGCCGCTTGAATTTTGATCCGGGAACAATGGTAAACGATTTATCAGAGAAGTTTGAAACGTTTTACTAATCATTCTATCATCGCATGTGGCATAAAGCAAGCAAAAAGAAACAAAAATAAAAATAAGATTCATTTTTTAAATCCAATAATATAATGATAAATAAATTGTACTGGTCTTGAAATTGTTACATGTGATATTTGTGGATCAAAAATGGTAAATTTATTTACTTCCATTTTTGTTTTGAGTATTTATCAGTCATTAATTCTTGTTTTGCAAAACAGGTTCATGAACCAACATGATATAAATCTACTGGGTGTGGAGCAGGGTGGTGAACGAGAATCGAAACCGAGTCGAACCGATCCAGGGGATGAAAAGGTGCCATTACCCACTATCAAAAATTATTTTGGGTGGCATCACACAAATTACCCATCACCCACTGGGGAATTACTCGCCACCACCCTCTGGGTGATGTTTATCGAAACGATTAAATGTGCATTACAAAATTTAAAAATTAGCCTTACTATCTTTTTTCATCTAAAACTGGATAAGCGGATTGATGAAGTAATTTTAAATCCCGCTGAATCGATTCCTGGTGTTATTTTTCGGTGAAAAGTTCACGAAGAGGATGTACTGGAAAAAACTGATATTTCGGATTTTAGGGGTCTAAGGAAACAGGAAATTTTTTTTACCATCCATTTCATAGGTCGGCAAGGGGGGAGCCTCCCCCCCCCTGACCCACGCACGCACGGACCTAAAATTGAGGGGGGACCACGCACTCATGGGCCCAAAATTGAGGGTGACCACGCACTCACGGACCCAAAATTGAGGGGAACCACGCATAGACCCCGCCGAACATATGAGGTGGATAAAAGTTGGGTGTCAGAAGACTAAAAAAAAAGTCGTTTTTTTGGTGGAGGTGGTGGGGGACCACTCATCGGGGGTCCCCCCCCCCCACCTTGCCGACCTATGATCCAATTCCATCGGGAATAGATTCCCCGTGTGGAAAAACCCCCTATAAGGGTAAATAAGCAAGCCTGCGCTGAATTGGGAGAGATAAGGTGATTTTTTAACTAACCAAAATGCCCTCCTTTGAAAAAACTGTTTATTGACACGAAAACCTGTTCAATTCAAGAAGTTAACTGCGCCGTCCTGTTCCTGAGTACTTTCTACCATATTTAAAAAAATTAATCAAAAACGGTTTTTCCTAGCAAGATATAGCCAAAAAAGTAGCCACAACAATTAAGTGAACAACCTAATAGTAATTACACACTATAGAAGGATTTCAAATTGCGTACGCCTTTTGGATTTTTCAAATTTTATTTATATATTCATTAAACATATAAAATACTCTCAAAGTCGAAATTCAAAAAACAATAAATTAACCAAGTATAATATCATCATTACCTCGCCGAGATAGAAGAGAAATATCAACTTTTGAGAGTAGGATAACGATAAGATAAAGAAAATTTAAGAGATAACAAGATTTTTTTGTGGTTAAATAAAACATAATGTCATTTAAAAAATAAACAAAAATGGATGGGTTATATAAAATTTGAAAGAGATGAATAATAATAAAAATTAAAGCTGTATAGAAAATACTTATAAAAACAAAATCTAACCTATACAACCTTATAAAAACAGAAACTCTGAATAGGGGCTATCTTTAAACGTTTGCAAAAGTGGAGGAGGGGAGATGGGATCGGAAAAATTATGGTTGAAAACTGGGGGTCTGAAAAATCGCGATTTTTGCAAACGTAATTAAGAATAGTCCATATGCAATAATAGTTAAAATATCATGATAGAAAATTTATTATAAACCCATCCAAGAAGTCAAGAGATCATGCTTTCTATTCAGCGACAGGTACAACTTCAGGCTCATCCGATTCTTCCTCGTTTCTAACCTTTTTAGTGGTTGGGATCTCGGTTTCAGCTTCAGTTTCAAGAGAGCGTTTCTAAAAGTTAAATTCAATAAACTTCGAAAATCTTTCTATTCATAAAAGATCAAATTAACGTAACTCCACATGTACCCCCTGTAACCCTCCCCCTCCAGTACGGCCATGTCATTTTCTGATCATTTTCAGATTAAAACAAACTTTTTTCAAAAAAAATTTTCGCCTGAGGCAATGGTTTTTTCGTCGTGCTTGACACCCCTGAACGCTCAGAGTTCTCCAATTTGAACGCTCAGAGTTCTCCAATCTGAACGCTCAGAGTTTGACCCAAAGTTCAGTGTTCAAACCCTTGCTACGGCTCTGGTCATAGGGATTTTTTCTGGGAACGGAGAAAAGAATAGCGCGTTTTCAAATTTTCACTAAGAAACGAAGTGATCAATTTTTATACCTTAGCACTGCCATTTACAGCTGCAGTACCATTGGTTTCTGTTTCGGCATGATTTCCATTTTCTTCATGCTTTCCATTCTCTTCATGCTTTCCATTCTCCTCATGTTTGCCATTTTCCTCGTGTTTTCCATTCTCTTCCTCATTGTCCTCTCCATCTGCAGCTTCTTCCTCCTCGTTACCTTCATCAGAAACAGATTGCCTAAATTTATATAAAAAATAGGAATTGTTATTTTTTAATCCTACCCATTAGAATCACGAGATTCTTCATCTTTTTCTGTAGTTTCTTCAACTTTCTTTTCAGGACTGGCCTTCTCAACTTGTGGCTCTTCTGGGGCAACTTCAGGAACGGTTTCGATTTCTTGGCTCATTTTTTGATTTATTGTACAACTTTCAAATTTGAATGTAGTCTAAAACTTTTAAATAATAAAATTTTAAAACGGAAGAATGATAAAACGCGCTGAGTAATAATAAAAACGAATTGTTTCACGAAAAATCAATTTTGCAAAAATATGATTGTCAGAGAAAAAGAAATAGCTTACAAGGACCATTTCGAGTGTCCGGATGAAATTTTCGAAAATTTAAAAAAATTTTTACCAGTTTATTAGGCATAGGCTAAAAGTTTGAAAAACTTATTCCCGAAATTCGAGTCTTTGTACTTTTGGAGAAGAAATTAACATGCTTCCTTATAGGAAAAAAATTATAATAATCAATTAACAGCACTGGTATCTCAGTGGCTACATTCAGTGTCAAAGGCTTTTGACTTGGGTTAGAATCCCACTGGTTCAAAATTTTTTGACTTTTTTTCAATTTCTTTCCAATTTTTTCAATTGTTTTTAATGTATTTTTATGTCAATTTTTTGTTTTTACCTAATTTTTACGAATTTATTGAATTTTATTTATTTATCTTCTATTTTTCGCTTTATTTTCATTTTTAAAAATTTTTTATTGATAAATATTTAAAATAAAATTTTGGTGATAAAATTTAGCATAAAGAATAAATTTATATAAAAAATTTTTTAATTTTCAACTTTTTCTAAAAACTATCAGAAAATGTTCGCCATATCAAAAAATGGTGAAAAATGTCGAAATTTCGACGAAAGAAGACAAATAAAGGTGTTTTCGGACCCCGTTCATTGCAATGGAAACGCTAATTTTTGACTCTTTGTAGCTTCAATAGATAGCGAAGTAACAGCTAACTACCATTTTTAATGACAAGTTGGGGGTATTCTACAATAATACAAGGGGCAGATAAGTCCTGGCAAAAGATGTACGAAGTCCTGACACGGGGTGCAAAAAGTCTTGTCCATGTGTGCAAAAAGTCCTGGCATAGAATGCAATAAGTCCTGACAAGTTCCCGATAAAAAATCTGCAACTTCGTGATGAATATTGTTGTAAATCCATTAAAACTAAAATTTTTCGTATGTCAGAACTTATTGCATTCTATGCCAGGACTTTTTGCACACGTGGACATACTTTTTGCATCCCATGTCAGGACTTCGTACATCCTTTGCCAAGACTTCTCCGCCCCTTTGTATACCTGATTGTTTGGAAATCGCACCAACTTCTGGTGCACTCCTCTTGTAAAAAATTATGAAATTCCATTGTTCGGTTTCGTATATGCCGGATTTCGAAATTATAAATTATGAAATCAAATTACGAAATTTTGTAATTAAAAAATTACTAAATATCAAAAAAAATTATTAAATAGTGGTCTACATTTTAAAAAAATCAAAATCTTGTGGTATCGGTTTTCATATTTTTACAGTTTTCACTTCAAATTTTAGGCCTATTTTTCAAAGGGTTTTTCGACGCGAATAATCTATTTCGAAATAGAGAGGTATTCGGGTTGAATTTTTCAGATGAAGTTTTTAGAATTTTTAGAGTTCAAATTAGTAATAAGCGCATTAAAAATGGGGTTACACACCATTTTTATATAGGAAGCCAAAGGTTCCACTTTCCCAACCGGTCCCTTTAAGTATTATACATTTTTTATTTTTTATATATTATTTTCAAGAATGAAGCAATGACATTTAGCAATGCTATTTTTGGTACAGAATCTAAATTAAAATTTTTATCCCATCCTTCAAGGCCTTAAAAGAGAGATTCTGAGAGAGGAACAACCCGAATACCTCTCTATTTCGAAATAGATTATTCGCGCCGAAAAACCCGCCAAAACCCAGGAAACAAATGGCCAAGGACAAGGCGCCAATAAAACGAACAAAGAAAACTAGCCAACATAACCTCAAACGCAGTGCGGTATTTTCGTACTAACTAAAAAGACACCAAGGCATCGGCGACTCAACGAGCCAGCGTACCACTGCCGGCTGGCCTTGGCCGTTATATGAGGAAAAATAAGAGAAAGAAAGCCCGAGAAGGCAAGAAATGGAAAGGAAGGCACATCTCATATTGACAGCGATGAGCGGAATGAGGGCTATTCGAATAGATGGTTATAGGCTGTGGAGAATGCCCGGACAAACGTTTTGGGCTAGATAGAATCGAAAGGTTTGGGAATTGTCCATAGCCTTCGTCCGGGAAGTTTCATAGAAAACACCAGCGAAAAATTCAAATGCCTGATAGATACACGGACGAATGTTTTGGGCTATCTAGCATGAAAATAAAAAACTATATAGGGCTATGTTTTGTTCTGGCTGGTTAGAAGGTTTTATAAAATAAGTCGGACGAATGAGAGGTATACAGATGGCCTCGAAATTTCCTTTATATCTATATACAGTGTGGATTAAAAGGACGAACTTGCTGGCATATGAAAATATGGCAAGATTTAGAAAATGGGCACAACTCTCTTTACTTATATAGTTTTTCAATTCGGGCTGGGATGCAAGAGCTCGGCCAGGCGCACAAACACTGCCCTATGCATATTGAGTCATCCAGCCCGAGATTAAGCCCGGGCCGTACGTCCTCTTAGTTCTATGCTCTCTTTTCAAGGCCATAGCGTTGCCAGCTGGAAAACAACATTGCTTTTGAAATAGTGCTCATTAAAAGATGAAAAATTTTATGCTAAAGAAAAAGGCGGTGTTTTCTGCTTTTGATACCTCACGATAAGCTGCAAAAAATCCCACTCCAAAAATAGACCTAGGAGAGAGACAAATATTTGGCAAGTTTGCATAGAAAATTATTAATAAAAATAAAACAGTAAAATACACAAAAGGGATTAATGAAATTAATGATAAAGTAAATGTATTTAGATATTTTTAGAATGGTTTTCCCGTTCATAAAAAGATAGACGTTGATAAAAAGCTTCATGAAAACAATTATTAAAATAAAGAACCGGTTTGTATACACGGTGAGGGAAAATTTGTAGCTAGATGCGATCAAAATTGGTACCCCCGGTAAGGCACTAGGTCCAATTAACCTTTTTGAGCTAAATTCATGTTTTCGTGTCAATATCCAGGCTTTTCAAAAAATTTGTACGTTAAAGATGTAGCCTTATTTTACACTGCTGATATTTGACTATAGAAGTCGATTTTTGACGAAATTTTCGACTCTCCTAAAGTTTTTGTAGGCGCATAACACGAATCTGACTCTATTTTTTGTTCTAGACCTCGGGATCACGGTCAAAAATGGCTTACAAAGAACAGACCTTTTTGTGGTATATTTCTCGAAGGAATAACTTCCAGTGGTCAAAATCAAAAAAATTCCTTCAGATTCATCATATGTTTTTCATCATATCGAAAAACCCCCAAGTACAAAAAATTAGCCAATTTGAAGAACTTTTTGAAAATTCGAGTTTTTACCCGAGTTTTTGACGGTAAACAGATTGATTGATTTTTACGCCTTCTTCTATGAATACTAGGGGAGTTTTTCCAAAAAAAGGTCTGTTCTTTGTAAGCCATTTTTGGCCGTGATCCCGAGGTCTAGGACAAAAAATAACGTCAGATTCGTGTGGGGGGGGGGGCCAAGGTTGGGGTGGAGGATAACGCTTAGTCATATGATTTTTCACTAAGAATGACCAAAATTTACCATTTTTCAAAAAAAACTTTTCTGATCATTTTCAGCTTAAAAATAAGCATTAAAAAATTTTTTCTCCAGTGATGCAAGTTTTCTTATTTTTAATATAAGGATATTAAAAATAAATTTTTGACACGCAGAGCGCGTCGACCAAAAAAGGTCGGCAATTGAAATAAAATATTAGTTATAGGATTTTTCGAAACGGACTTTTCGAAACTAGAAAAATCTATTTTTACAAAAAATTTAATTTAAATAAAAAGCAATTGCAGCATTTTATTCATCTCAATGAGACGAATAAAATGACACCAAAATTATCCAATTTGGAGATCGAGTTGGGTTATTGAAACGAAAAGTTTTCATTTCAATAACTCAACTTAAATAAAAAAGTAATTGCTCAACTTAAATAAAAACACAATCTCCAGATTGGATAATTGTCGTGTCATTTTTTTCAATTTTTCTTGGAATGGGGGGGGGTATACATTCCCTGCACCCCCCCCCCCTTAATTACACCACTGCCCCCACACACAAAAAGATGGTAAAAACATAAGATCCCCACTTACAGTTTTCCGCGTGCATAAACATTTTGCGAAGTTGCTTTTAAGTCAACAAAAAACATATTAAAAAACTCAATTTTAGAGGATAAGATTTAGGAGAGGTGAGATAAACAAAGCAGCTAGCAAAAAATATTCTTTATACATATCTTTTTTTGTTGAAATCTATGGCCTAAATCTCGTTCGGACTTTTAAAATCTCATGCAAAGTAAATTGAACAGCTGTGAGAAATCAAACAACCCAACAAACTTTTAATCCTGGTTTTGATCGCAAAATAGCTACTCTGAATTTATTACACTAAACAATAAATAAGATCATATGATTCGAATTCATTTTGAAAATACTGGAAACTTTCAGGATAATACTTTGAAAACATGAGATAATGCTTAAAGGATCAAGAAAATGACAATAGAAAGAAGTTATGTGAAACTGGTTAAAGTTATAATTTTTTGGAATTATGAGAAAGGTTTAAATAACATGTTTTGATGGGTTGTTGATGTTTGGTTTTCATAAGTACTAGGAGCCGAGCGCTCTGCGCTTGGGGGTTGTGACTCCGAGCGGCAATCCAGAGCGACGCTCCCCGCTAAAAATGTATTAGTTATTACAGGGTGGCCAAAAAAAACCGGATTTTTGCGATTTTTCGAGCAATTTTTTGCAAAAAAATTTTTTTTTTGAATTTTTGCAAAAATGACTTTTCTAGGGGTAATTTTATGCGAAAAATCGATTGCGCGCATTCCC
>JAQGCO010000484.1:0-10343 GCA_034700925.1 Acrobeloides cf. buchneri Gr-Nem-00862
TCAACGATAAGTCGTCTTTTGGTCTTTTCATCAATTTCGTCTTTAGCCAGGATGTCGAGTGTGTCTTTTACGCCTTGGACATCACAATATAGGATTAGCTGCATGATGGATTGAACTTGGGGTTGAACGGATTCAGGTGAGGGTGCGACGAGTGCGGCGACCAGTGCCATTCGATTCGCATATTTTCCATGTGCAATACGGGCATTTGCCGAAGTGACGTTTGCGATTGGAGCTAGAAATTGATGTTTTTATAGAAAAAAATGGCTTTTTTACCTGATGAAAGAATAGCACTTGAAACATCCGTCGAACTCTTCAAATATTTTAATCCAAGAGAAAAGGAGTACACTGGCGACATTCCAATAAAAGTTGGTTCACGATAGCCACCAAGAGCATTTCGAATGAGTGGCACGATAGCACCGTTGGCGTCCCGTAAAAACAACATAGATTCCTAAAAAATGATTTTTGGGGCTATTGTCAGGGTATAAAATCGAAAAAAAATTTTCTAATATTTTTTTCGATTTTTGACCCTGGAGTAACCCCTCCTCATTCACATAATAGCCCCAAATGATTTTTCAATCTCAATTTTCCTTACATCTCCATAATTTTCCAATGCTGGTCTACTACTCTTTTCTGCAGTTCCGGATGTTGAGCTGCACAGGATTTGAAGATTTAACGGAATAAGATGATCACTCAGCAGTTTGCCCAAACAACTGATCCGAAGTAAGTGAGCTCTGCCACGTTTTTCAGCAAGAATCCGGAATCCTAAAATTATTTTTTTATACTCCATTTCTCGTTTCTCCGTTTTGCGGACAACGTTGCCTAACTTGCCAGAGAGGACAAGCGGCTTCCTTATCCACTAAACTATGAGCGCCAACTTTTTTACATACCGGTATTATCGATAGCCATGGCAATAATTCGACGCACTCCTTGTGGCATATAAATTTCTTTAAGACTGCGTTCGAAATTTTCAGGCGATCTTGGAATTTTATTATTTGGAGAGACGAGCACAAGATCGTCTTTTCGAATAATCCTCATTTTCGACAACAATTCAGATGATGTCATGCTGTCAGCTTCCTTTTCGAGTGTCGACTTATAAATGATTCCACATTGAGCACCATCGATCTAAAATTGACCCATATATGAGAAGCTGGAACTAGTATCGACTAAATAACGTGAAATTTATCGAGAAAAAAATTTTTTTATCCGGAATTGACTTCTCTAGGAGTAATTTTATGAGGGGAATTCGAATTTCACATTTCCGAGACCTGAAAATCTTTCCCCGAATCAAGAAAAGAGGCTATTTATATAACGTATGGCCACATTTTTGACAAGAATCACATAACATGTAATGTGTGAAGCTAAAGCCTAGGCTTACTCTTAAAAAATTTTTTTCGAAAAATTTCACGTTCAGTGTGATACCTAATCGATATTAATTTCGAAAAGTTTGAATAATTTCTTACTAATTTAACAATAGCCGTATCATTAACAGACTCTTCGCGGATAAAGATAACATCTTTTAGAGACCATGCGGATTCTTTGATGATCGAAGGCGCACTTGAACCGGAAGTGGTCGTGGCCGAGGCACTTGTAGCCTCATCTGAAGGTGCGGCTCTTTTTCGAAGGGATACTATATAAAAATGGCTTATGAGGTCCCATGTGTAGCACTTTTTATGTATAAACCATAAAGTTTTCTAGTATCCTCAAAATTTTTCAGGGCCAAGGCTTACACAATTTATACAGCTTTTTATTAAATTTTTGCAATTGGTGTATACATGTACCTCATTTTTATATATGTTGTGCGCCGATCCTGAACGAAAATTGCTCGTTCAGGCTCGGGCGCAACATATATAGTCATCTGTTTGTCATTGTCAGATAAAAGAGATAATAAAAAAATTTAAATGTTAAAGTTGATCTATTGCAAACAAATGACTGGGCCAACACAATTCCCACTCGGTACCTAGTTTATGGGAAGACTTACAATTAAAAGAAACTTTTCTCTCACATTGATTTGGCTTTTCGTCGGTGGTCTTGTCAAATTGCTCGGGTGTCTGAACACGAAAGCGGCAAGTTTCATTCAATGTCCATGCGGATTCCATCAATGTGCCAATCTAAAATAAACAATTTTGGCTAGAAAAATTTTTCAATATCAAACCTGAGGTGTTCCAGATGAAAAATTCACTGCCACTGAGCCAGCTGCATAAATTGGGTTAGACTTGGTGCGAACTTCAGAGCCAAGAACGATTTCACTCGTATCAAAGGTGACATGTTTACGACTTCTAGAGCGGGCTCTTTCCCACAACTTTCGTCTTTCATTGAATGGATATACACCCCTGAAAGATAAATATTGGTTTTTTCTTCATGTTGTGATCCGATCAATCACTGGGGATCCTATTTGGAATTAAAGTGTTCCTCTTAGGTTTTCTCGCTAAGACTGATTCAAGCATTGTCAAAAAAGTCTAACTTTGCCTGATTTTCAATAAAATTGTGTTTATTGAAACGATTGGTCATGAAGCATAAAATCAGGCAACAAATTTTATGCTTCTCGACCAATCGTTTCAATAAACACAATTTTATTGAACATCAGGCAAAGCTTGAACGCATCCTGACATGCTTGAACGCGGCCTAAATACTGCAGAGCAAAATCTTTTAGACGCAAGGGGGAACCAAACCCTTATTAGTGCTGGTGATGCCAATTCCTTGGCAGCGCAGCGGACCATTACACCATAGCGGTAACTAATTGATTCGTATTGAATTTCGACCCTGTAGTAGTGCCAACCGCAACATCTTACTAACTTATTGATTAAAAAGCTTACCACCAATAAACACTATGATTTGAAAAACATATGGCTGCAAAAAGTGGAGAGACATGAAGTGACACAACCGTTTCGCCAGCTGGTAGCTGTACTAGTGGACAGAAGAAAGAATCCGATAGTTTCTTCCCACAACCCATCAAGTCCATAAACGAACCGACTCGCAACAAGTCGGTAATGATCACAGCACGCCAAGCACAGGCTTCGATATCCGTAATTTGCTCTATAAAAAATAAAATGACATTGCAAAAAATTGATTTTTCCCCATACCATTCTTTTGACTCCCAAAAAACTTGGAATTAATAGGATGCGGTGATTTTGATCCTTTGGCCGTGTTTTCCCACGACCAACCATATAGCAGCCCATTATCGGCCAATGCTAGCAGCTCACTATGCATGGCAACAATTTTTACAAATTTCTTTACACCCGTTGGGAAAGGAGATTCTTTTGCATCGTTCCAGTAGTGAAGTGAATCACCAAAAACAAAGCGATCTTGGTAGACGGTAGAGCTCTCTGGTTCGCGGGCACGGTCTTTCGTTTTCGAATCCATGCGCTCAGTTCGTCGTCTTGCCATATCACGTGCAATGAGGTACTCGTAGCCTAAAAGTTTGTTTTATGTAACTGTTGTTCAAAGTCTATGGCCGCGTACCTATACAGGGTGTAACAAAAAATTTTGAATTTAAGTTTTTACACAAAATAAACCGTCGAAGAGATCATTTTTGGGGGTTTTTCTATGCGAGAAATCGATTGCACGCATTCCTGGGGTTTTTCTATCCGAGGAATCAATTGTGCGCATTCCTGGGGTTTTTATGCGAGGAATCAATTGCAAGTGGTTTCGAGAATACCAAACCAGTATATGGCCCTGAATCAGGAAATTTCTCTATAACACTTAAGGTTTCGGCATAGACCTTTAAACAATTAGATACCTTCACCCGTAGCGTATATGTTGTCATGATCTAGAATTGCGGCGGCGCCGTCTGATCGTAGACCAGCGTCTAATAAGGAAAGTAATTCTTCCGGTAAATAAGCGTCTGTTCCATCTTCCATCTCATCCGCGTCTTCTTCATCACGACTGAGGAGATTATTTACAGCTTCTAAAATTTATGAATAGCTTAAAGGAACCAGAGGGCAGATTGAAGCGAGTTATCGCAAAAAAATTTTCAACAAACGTAAAAAATGTTCGAAACAATGAAAAAAATACTGTTTTCGAGAAAAAATGGAAAAAAAATTCTTTGGATGTTTTTTGGTTATTTTTAGATGTCTTTATTGATTGAAAAACTTACTATAAAAAAGGCCGAAAAACACTTTTTTGCGTTTTTTGGTAAAAAATTTTCAAAATTTTTTTTCAAAAATCACCTGGGTATTTTTATGCAATTTTTGAAAATTTTCGCAAAAAAAACCGCAAAGTACGGTTTTTTTTTTTGGCTCACCCTGTACTTTTGCTTACCATTAACATTCAAATTCGTCCTTTGCAATTCCCTTACAATAGCCTCCCGAGATTTGCCTTGTAACACCACTTGAGCTTGAGCAATAAGCTCTTCTGGAATAGACGACGCAGGAATCATTGGCCTAGCTCGGTCTACAATAACACCAGCTCTACCCCCGAATCCACCCGGTCGCCTTGCAGCCATCATGACCCTTCGAATCTTGGCCGTTCGATTTGCCGCCGCACTTGCCGCTGCAGCATATGAAGATGGCATGCTGTTGCCATTGTCAGTAGTTGGTCTAGCATTCGCTGCTGCTGTATTTTCCAGAGCAGATGCAGCAGTTGTTAACGTTGGTGTAGCAGCACTGATTTTTTCTGAAGATTCGACCTTCGTCTCAACAATTTCGAATGACAGTCTGGCAACTCGATTATCCTACAAGTTTTCATAGATTATGAAATAGTTGACTAGGAAAATTTTCCCAAAAAAATATCCCAAAAATTTCATTTTTCACCAAAAATTTTCGTTTAGTATGCATTTTCAGCTTAAAAACAAGCATTTCTAAAAAAATCGCTTTTTCGGTGCTGGTTTTTGCTTTACCTCAAGGATTTCAACAAAAAAATTTTCGCGCTTATCGCTGAGAACAACATAGGTATAAACATATATGATTTTTGTACATTTTTGAAAAACTCGAAAAAACACCTTGCCCCCCTCCCCATTTATGTTTTTGCCCAAAAATTTGGAAATTGTCGAAAAAAATACGTAAGGAGTACCAAGGTAATTTTTTTTAAATTTTCCCGTTTCCCGAAGAAAAAATTTCCTGATTTAGGGAATTTACCTTCCGATTATGATTCCTGTTCCCGTCCCCGATGAGAATTTCCCATTCCCGCCAACCCTACTAAGAAAAGAGAATACCTTGAGCAGAAATGCTACATGGTTGTTGCCAACGACGATTTGCTGGATATTGTCTGCAGGTAGGTCTTCCAAAGCTTTGATAGATTGTGTCCCATTCCGATTACGATAGTTCGAACAATCTTTTATCCGATCAATTAGCATAGTATCATTGCCAGGTGGCAATGACTGCCCAAATAAAAATAGTTGTTTCTGGTCACTCATCTGAAATTATAACAAATAAGATTTTGAAAATGGTCGTTTGATGTTTCGAAAATTTTTGAGGATTTCTCCAGAAATACAAAGCCAATCTTGGTGTGGTTAGAAAGCTGGATTTCGTGGCAATCGAATAACACCAAAGTCATGCCATAACTCTTTCTGATGAGGAGTTGTTGCATAGTTAGTAAAAAATGTTAGTTTTTCGACATTTTTTAATAATTATGCAATAACTCTTCAACCAGAAAGAGTGATGGTATGATTTTGGTGTCATTCGATTGCTACGAAATCTAGCTTTCTAACCACACCAAAACTATCAGGGTTGGCTTTGTATTTCAGGAGAAATCCTCAAACGCATAAACAAGTTTCAAAATGTCAAGTTTCGAAACATCAATGATCTTGAAAATAGATTGAATAAGATTTTTTCTTTCACGCACTTTGGAATAATGGAAAATAAAATTTAAAAAAGTATACAGGGGGTGCAAAAGTCCTGGCACAAGGTGACATAAGTCCTGGCATAGAGTGCAAAAAGTCTTGGCATAGGTTGCAAAAAGTCCTGGCATAGAATGCAAAAAGTCCTGACATAGGAAAATTTTTAGTTTTAATGGATTTACAACAATCTTAATCACGAAGTTGCAGGTTTTTATTGGGAACTTGTCAGGACTTTTTGCACCTTATGCCAGGACTTTTTGCACCCTTATACCAGGACTTATGTCACCCTGTGTCAGGACTTTTGCACCCCCTGTAAATACCGAATTTTATTTTTTTTAAACTATGAGTAATATTTTTTGTTGAAAAAACAACTTTTTATAACTTAAAAATGTCAAGATTTTTTTCCTGTTTCTTCTATAGTCAAACCTCCATATAACAACACCCCAGGGAGGGGTCGTTATATCGAATCGAACCGGGGAGATGTTGTTATATCGAATTTTTCTAGAAAAACGCATTACATTCTTTATAAATGAAGTAAAAGTGTCAAAAAGTTTTTTTTTCGAAAAATGCTATTTTTATTCATTTTTTGTCCTAAAAAATTCAATTTTTTTATAAACGAATTACAATACCGCACCCCGTGCATGTGGTCTGGCTACGTCACTGCTCAAAACAAACGTTTTTTTTTCAAAAATTCAATTCGTCAAAAAATTTTTATTTCACCATAAAAATCAATAACAATCACACGTAATACAGCAAAACAAATAATGGTACAAATGGAGTCGTACGGCACCGAGAATCTCGGCTTTTTTCAGAACTCGATTTTTATGCGAATTTCAAAATCTGAGAGCCCTAGATCATTCCATCCCGTTCTTGTTTATACCATACATTTTTTCAAAATAAAAACGATTGTAGAATGTTAGATAGATAGTTAACAACAAATTAAGTAATATGTTTGTTTCACAACCTTATCGATGAACCATTTCAAGTGACTTATAACCTTGCAAACTGCAGCATTCTGGCTGAATATTAAATTTACGGTCAATTTCTTCTTTGTCATAGAATGGCTTTAAGATATTCAAGATGATAAAGGGAATTCGTTTCAATAGCAAGTCCAATTTGAACTGCAAAGATGGTTGTTGTGTTATGTTTTATGCATTCGGGCATAATATATAAAAAAACGTCAGATTCTTTTAAATTTACGATGGTGTGATTTTTCAATGAACATGCAGACACAAACAATTTGTTCCTAATTTGATAATATGCCATAGTGCGACGACTTTTTTATATCATGTTGTCAGTGAATGTCAATGAAATGGTATTAAAAAAATACGAAAATCAATATTTAAAAAGTTGGTTTTACATCTTAGCTATGTATAGAGATGTAGTACTAGAGCTTTTGGCAACACAAGACGAACTTTTGGCAACGACAAACTCGTTGCCAAAAGTTCTAGCACCGAGAATGTAAGCTTGTGTAGCCCCTGGGATTGTACGGTTGTAGTACATAAGGTTTATTATACTATATTGCACATAATACTAGCTTAAGCTACTAAGACACTACAATATGTACGACTGGCTAGGGGACTACATCATAGCCAGACTACTTGCCAGAGATTGAGTGAGAAAATTCTCATGAAATTAGGGTATACATGAACTTTAGGAACACCCTGTATTTATGCATATTACAAGGAACACGTCCGAATTCAATCTCACAAGGAACAATAGGGCTTTAGTAGTTTTCGACAATAGGGCTTTAGTCGTCCCACAGAACATTCAGGGGTTTTTCTTTTTTTTGAACATGGTAGATTGATGGCAGAACATGGAGTCTTCGGGCAACAGCACTTTTTTTGCGCAAGGTTCTAGGAATTTTGATCCATGTTGATTCTTCAATTGTTGGCTTTTTTCGGTTTCTTCCGATGAAGTATTGCCGTACAATCCCAGGGGCTATACTTGCAATTTGAAAATTGTTTTGGGTTATTGAAACGAAAATTCTGATTCATGTTTTCGTTTCAATAACCCTATAACTTTTAATATATTCAAACTTTATTATCAGAATAGAAAGTTCAAAGTTATTGGGGGTTGTTCAATAAATAAGGTGCTATTGAGCGTTGCGTAGAATGGTTGGAAAATGGCTCTGGTTTTTCTAGGCGGGGGAATAGATTATGCGCATTGCCGCGCCGCGAAAACGCTTCCCTGATTCAGGGAAGGGGTGTGTATTGAAGCGAAAATGCACTAAAATTCGGAAAACCGACTGTCTTATGGGTCTTTCTAGGCGCAATCGATTCATGATTGTGTGCATTTTCGATTTTTTCTTTCTCTTCAATACACACCCCCTTCCCTGAATCAGGGTCAGGATAATTTTTCATGCCTTGAAAGTGCGCGCAGACGATTCTCCGCCTAGAAAAATCCCAGACAGTTCGGTTTTCTCGTGAAAATCCGAATTATAATACATTTTCGCTTCAATACACATACCCTTTCCCTGAATCAGGGAAGTGTTATGTGCGCAATCGATTCCCCCACCTGGAAAAACGAGTCATTTTCGTAAATATTCGACGCAACGCTCAAAAGCACGTTATTTATTGAACAACCCAATACATTTAAAAAAATTTTATACAAGGCCACACGCACTTGGTTTATGTAACCTGCATAGCGATAACACAAAACTCCCATAAAAACCTGACAAATGGAGACTGAAAAAAACTGATGAGATTCGAATAGCCTGATGATGATATGCAAACCTCATATAAACCGGTAAAATAAAATATTAGAAATTTCAAAGAAGACCAAAAAGTGAGCAAATGCAAGATATTGGGTGCGTTCCTAAGTTGAACCGTACGGTCAACCGTGAACCGTACTGATCACTGTCAACCGTACGGCTCCCTGTGGCCCCGTAGGCCACTCGTACGGGTGGCCTACGGGGCCACGGGGGAGCCGTACGGTTGACAGTGTTCAGTACGGAACCGTACGATTCAATTTAGGAACGCACCCATTTTCAAAAAGAGAAATATGTAATAAACTCGTAATAAATTTTATAGAACATTTCATGTTATTATAGGGTGTGGCTCAATCAACCGTATTTTTTCGATTTTTGAGTGATCTTTTCAAAAATTTTGAACGAGTCTGAGTATCGAAACGAAAACCTGAATTTGAATTCCTTAAGAAATTTTTGAAAAATTCCGCCGCCAATCGATAGAGCGCGCATCGAAAAACGATAGTACCCCAAATTTCGTAACAAACATACTCTTCTAAAAATGGACGTTTCTGGGGTTTTTCGAATTTTCAACCAAATTGAATGGTGTTCAAAATTCGCATAGTTGTTTCCCGACCACGCAGGGATACATTCGAAAAGTAATCAAAATAAACTTATCCCCAGAAACGTCCATTTTGTACATAAAAAACTAAAATTTTTGACTTTCGCTTCAATACACCGACCCTGGATCAAGGCCAGGGAAGCATTTTCACGCATTGGGAATGCGCGCATTCGATTCGCCGCATAGAACAACCCCTATAGGGGTCATTTTTAGAAAAAATAAAAAAAATTTCTGCCGGATTTTGAACCATGTCATTTTGGGTCGCTAATCCGAACTAGTACCAAATCATTTATTCTTCCTTTAATCCATTTCTTTCTTTATCCAATTTATCCGATTTTGGCGGAGGCAATATTTTCGGGAGAAGCAGAATCGACAGGATTGCCAAAATATGCACGAAAAAGTAAACTCGTCTAAAAAAGATTCTTTATGAAATAGAGAAATTTTTGGAGCTACTACACAATCGGGGGTTACCCACGTGAAAAATTTTTTTCTGGAAATGACTTCTAGGCGTAAAAACATGCGGGGCATCCGAATTTGACATTTTCAAAGCGAAAAAACGCTTCCCTGATTCAGGGAAGGCCAGTGTATTGAAGCGAAAAGTCGTAAAAATATGATTTTTGCTTCAATACACTAGCCTTCCCTGAATCAGGAAAGTGTTTTTTCGCTTCGAAAATGTCGAATTTGGATTCCCCGCATGTTTAGAAAAATTTTCGAACAAATTTTCACATGAGTGGCCCTCACCCCCCCCCCCTATTATGTAGTAGCTCCAAATTTTTGATTTCATACTTGTAAATGAAAAATCCTGGATTGAAATGAATTGTTACAAATGGATATGTGGCATAAGCCAGAGCAATTTTGGTAGCCAAAAATGTAAGGACGTCATAGAAAAATCGGGATGATTTGGAGTTTTGAAATCTCCAGCGAACACATCGTCGTACCTACAAATTGGAATTTATAGATCGTTAATTTTGTTTTTAGTACAGAGTAAGTAGCCGTGTTTGATTTTTTCCCTGAATCAGGATCAGGGGAACATTTTCAGGGTTCAATATTGCGCGAAATCGAAGTTTACTCACGGCGGACCAAAATGTGTTCACCCAAAAAAAACTTGATAAAATGCATCTTCACGACTAGCTTTATGAACAATGTCGGCTACTTGGCGAAGTGGATAAGGAAGCCGCTCGTCATATCTGGCAAGTTAAGCAACGTTGGGCCCGCAGGTTCGATCTCACTAGAGCTTGGGCTTGGGCTTAAGCTTGGGCTTA
>JAQGCO010000485.1:0-10319 GCA_034700925.1 Acrobeloides cf. buchneri Gr-Nem-00862
GAAACAAAGAAACAGTCACTTCATGTGAGTTAGGGCCGCGACTAATTCGTTCTAACAATTTCAGAGCGTTCACCCCCGAAATCCGAAAAATGAAAATTTTTTCTTAATGGTCCCCCAGGCCCGTATCCAGGATTTAGCTACGGAGAGGGCAAATTTTTTTCACCATTGGGTCGGTTTGGGGGCAATACTGTAATCCGATTTTCCAAAAACGCTAAATTTTGTCAAATGCCGAAAAATGTCGATTTTTTTGCTAAAAATTGAAATTTTTGACGAAAATTAGTAAAAAAAATTGATATTTTTTGTTTAAAAATTGCAATTTTTATTGATAAATTTTAGACTTTGGTGAAAAATTTTCTGTGCGAAAACATAAGGGGGACCATTATGAAAATTTTTTCGCCGACGGGGGTGTAATACCCTCTTAAATACGGGCCTGTGTTCCCCCTTTATGACCAAAATTTATTTCAAATTCCCCCCCCCCTCAAACCTGGAAAAATTTTTCCTAATGGTCCCCCTTATGTTTTGGCTGCCCAAAAATTTCATAAGGTCCACCTTATGATTTTTCATTTTTGTAAAAAATTTTTTAATAAAATTTATCTATTTTTAAACTTTTTTTTATCAATTTTTCTTTAAAAATTCGATTTTTTTCCATGAAAAAACCTTTTTTGGGAAAGTCTCTCCCACCAATTTGGAGGCTAGCGCCGTGACTGTGCTCTAGGTCACCCATGAGGATTATTAGGGGGGGGAGGTTAAAGTTACGGAACAAGGAGCAAAATTCATTTGACAAGGAGCAAAAGTTACGAGACAACTGAAAATTTTTTGTTTAGTGTAAATCGCCTTAAAAATACAAAATCAGGCGATTTACACTAAATAAAAATTTTTCAGTTGTCCCGTAATTTTTGCCCATTGTCCCGTGAACCTTGCCCCATGTCCCGTAACTTTTGTCCCCCCCCCAATATCTTTTTGTGGTCTATGCTTAACTCGAGATTTCGCGAAATCGGTACACCGTAATTACGATTTCGACTTTTTTGTCTCGCGATTTAAATATAAAATATAGCAGCTGATCAGTTGTTAAAGATCGAGTTGTGAAACAAAATTTTTGACTGAAAATTTTTTATCCTTTCTATTGGCATTTAAAATTTCTCCTCTGTTTCAGGCATTTGAATTGAATGCCAAAGACTTTAGCAAAACTTTACATATAGCGATTTTGGGTCGTTTTCAATTACTTTTTTCTACGATCTTTTTAAAACTATTTTTAGCATTTATTTATTAAAAGCAGCTACCTGCTATAACAAATCGAATATTTTCATCGTGTTATGAGCCTTGACGGTCTACAACAGGTATTTTTCCACTAACTTTGACTACAGAGGGTGGGGACAAAAGTTCCGATCTAAGGGGCGAATTTACTTACCAACACGTATGTTTCATAAATAGAGAAATATGAGAAAGTCTGAAGCCTAAAAAGGGTAGTAAAATTTTTTTCAAAAATAAGGGGGGATCCAGGCCCATATTTAAGGGGAGGGCATTTACCCTCCTTTGTCGACGAAAAAATGAAAATTTTTCCTAATGTTCCTTTTATGTTTTTGCTAAAAAAAATTTTCACCAAAAAATGTCCAAAATTTGCGATTTTTCAACAAATTTTTAACAAAAAAATATCGATTTTTAAACTAATTTTTGCCAAAATTTTCTTTTTTGGCCATTTTCCGCAATTTTTTCACAAATTTTTGGAAAATTACATTGCCCTCTCAAACGACCCAATGGTAAAAAATTTGTTGCCCCTCCGTCGCTAAATCCTACATACGCCCCTGTATAAGGGTATCCCGAAGGTAAATCGTATGTAAATTTGAAAAATAACTTCATATTATTATTCCTCGTATCCAAAAACCCCTAATTAGATGAAATCGAAAATTTTTTATTGGCTTCAAACTTTTACATTTTGAAACACCCGTGACCAAGGGGTGGGGTGGGAAAAAGTTCTCTCATAAGGGGCAAAAATAATTTCATATGCAGTGGCCAGACCTTTATGAACAGATCCTTACGAACGGCAGCCAGACTTATTTGGAAAAATTGTTTTCAAAATGCATTGTGTTAACACATTTGCAACCTTTGGTTGAAACATTGTTTGTTCAGAACCTTTGCCCCTTAGCTTAAGGGCCTTAGGTCAGAACTTTTAACCCCTTGGTCAGTATATCCGCCCATTAGGTCGGAACTTTATCCTCCCTCTCGTATTTTAGCAACCAAGTTTAGTTACGCGAATTCTTGACTGTTTACAATACCTTTACTGATCGCTGTTTTTCTTCTTGCGTTGTTGAATTTAATCATCATAAATTGGTGGAATCCGAAGGCACTTGTGTTCAGCACTGTATGTTTTTATATTCTTTTTTATTATTATCTTACTTCATTTTAAGATTTCGTTTTTATGGGGCAAAAGTTAAAGAACAAAGAAAAATTAAGATAGTCAACAAAAATTTTCAAATCGAAGTAATTTATCTTAACTTTTGTCCCTTTTTTCCCATATTTTTGTAATTTTTGATGGTTTATTTGGCCACCGTTTACTTTTCCATAATTTTTAATAACCAAAAATGTTGAGTTTGAAAAAGTGAATTTTTAAGCTAAAATATCAAAATTGCTTACAACTGCCAAAATTTTAGGCATTGATAAGCAGATGAACGTGAACCGTAAATTGATGCTAATATTTGCAGAACAAGCACCAAAAGCACTTTTTAAGAATCAACAAGAGCAAGAAGTTACCTCATCTAATACTCAACAACAAGAACAAGAAGCTACTTCATCTAATACTCAAGCTTAAAGATGAATGTCATAAATGATTTTGGTTTTCGCCAGGATGGTCGAAAACCTCGCCAAATTCGTAATATTAGCTATAAATTAGACATTTATTCACAAGCTGATGGGTCCGCTTATATTGAACATGGAAATACTAAGGTATTTATATTTTATTTACTAAACTGGACACCGAGCACCTATGGCGCTTCGGAACGCCTACTGTGCGTGCTCTCGAGTGGCCTTTCGACCGTCAATCCCAATCGGAACTTCCGAGCGGCGTTCCCGAGCAGCGCCACCGACTTTAAATTTTATAATCGTCGATAAATTGTTTCAATAAATAATTCAATTAAATTAGGCAACGTTGCCTGATTCAATTGAATTTGATTATCGTCACGATTGATGAAACATTAGAAAATTTAAAGTTTTTTTCTAATTCGACCATTTCCGACTGTAAAACATGAATCCTTCGGATTATTGTTTCCTTATCCAAAAGCTCCGAATACAAAAAATCAGCCTATTTTGAACATTTTGTGAAAATTCGATTTTTTACTCCTTGGGGTAAAAAAATTTTCCCCAAGGCAAAAATTGAAAAAAATTATCACCAAATTTCACGAAAATGGTGTCAAACATCTTAGAATTGTGTCCTGATCACGCTAGTATAGTTTGTTGACGGTTTGGATCGCACCTTCAAAAGTTAGTCCAAACGAACACACATTAAACTTTTTATATAAGAAGATTAGGTTGAAGGGTCATTATGATCAGATACGAAATGCTCCATATTTATAGGTCCTTTGCGCTGTTTATGGACCACATGAATGTCGAAAACGTTCTATGATTAATGAAGAACAATGCGTTGTTAATTGTCAATATAGTATGGCTACTTTTTCGGTGCCAGATCGTCGAAATAAGCCACGTGGAGATCGAAGGGGCAACGAGTTTACGCGTTTATTGGAACGAGCATTTGAATCTGCTATTTTGGTGAAGAATTATCCTCGTAGTCAAATCGATATTTTTTGTGAAGTACTTGAGGTGAAGTACTTGATTTTTTGCAAATTTAACTATTGAAAATTTAAGGCTGATGGTGGCAATTTAGCGGCATGCGTGAATGCAGCAAGTCTGGCTTTAGCCGATGCGGGTATTCCAATGCGAGGATTAGTGACAGCTGTAGAATGTGGAAGTGTTACAGGCGAAGCATGTGCTGACTTGAGTTCTCGAGAGCATTCTGACATTGTTTCACGTTTAACTGTAGCGACTGTAGGTAAGGACTTTGTCATTTGTAAATTAAATATACGGCTAATTGATTTCTTTTCAGGTGGCAAAGATGAAATCTGCATGTTGGATTTGAAAAATATCATCCACAAGGACCATGTACCTCAGCTCATAAAAATGGCCATGGATGCGAACGCGCAAATACATTCATGTTTGGAATCAGCAGTTTTGATTCATATGAAAAAATGCTATGCCTTATCTAAACGTTGTTAATTTTTAAAATTTATTTGTGATTATTTGTTTTTGTGTTATTTGGTTTAAATAAAAATTTTGAACTATTATTGTGTTAAAAGTGACAGCCGTAGAATGTGGTTTTTACCATATATTTTTACTTATATCGTTATATATGATTTTTTAATCCCTTTTTTAGGTCCTATTTGTTTTTTTAGAATTTCCAATGTTGAACTGCGTATATGTTTTTCGTGGACTTCGAAGGACTTTTGTATTTCCTCGAGTTCTTCAGCCATCAAAAATAATAGCTTTAAAATCGAGAATCCCACAAAGAACTTTCTGTAATGCTATACCAACTTCAAGTTCTGGGGAAGCTAAGCCAGCTGTAGATGATGATGATTTCACGGATTTTATTGAAGATATAAGAAAAGATCGTGAAGTTGATATAAAAAAAGACAAAGTTACAGCTTACCTTCAGAAAGTCAAAGATATTGATGCACTCCAACTGGTTAGTCGTAATTATGAGTAATAACATTTGATAATCTACGAAAAAATGGAATTAGAGATTTTTTAAAATCAAATCTTATTTTTCTATTTGTTTATCATTTGATATTTTTAAAACTTTGTTAACTTCTAGGTATTTAAAACCGATCGCCCAACTAATGCAAATGAAACAAGCTGTTATTTGTTTGCTCTATCACGTGCTTTCTCTTGGTTGTTAGATCCAATGCACAAAGATTACAACAAAGCATCCAAAATTCGAAAAATGCAACAGTGGATAAGATCGTATGTTTTTCATCATTCTAGGTTTTTAAAAATCTTTTTTAGTGAAGATTTCTGTTCTATGATCCATGCACATATTTTGTCCGAAGAAGCTCAACCTGAAGACTTGCTAACGTCCTTGAGCTCATTCTTTCATATTCTTGGTCCCGATGCACATGAATATAAAATGCTAAAGAACCACGAATATGTTCCATATTCTTCGTCAAAAATAACGCCACCATTTGGTGAAATTTTGTATGAGATTGTGAACAGAATTGAGAAAATTTTATATGGAGAGTTAAATGTTGATATACAAAAGTTGATATTGCTACATACTCGGATAAGGCAGAATAACGTGGAACTGAATCAAGAATTTGAAAATGTGTTAGAGCAGGCTCTTATGTCAAAGATTTCGTAAATTAATTTTTTAAATTGATATTGTAAAAATATAAAATGAGTAATATTTGACATTCGGACTAAATTTAGCAAAATCGAGGGAGAACGACTAAAAATTATAGGGGGGGGGGGAAGACCCTTATATAATTTTTGGCCGTTTTTCGGAAGGAGAAAACATTAGGGGGGATTATTAGGAAAGTTTTTTAATTTTTTCAGGTTTGGGGGGAACCATCCCTGCCCCCTAGCTATCCCACTGGACCTTAGGTCGAGCCCGTAATGACTATAAGCAACTTGGAGAGAGAGGTCTGTAAGCGCTGGTCTCCTGGATCTTGTAAAATAGTACGCGTAATTTAGGAACAAAATTGGGTATAAATATTTTCAGGAGCAAACTTGATATTTTTTACTTTTAAAATTTGGAATGTCAATTTTTAAGAGAAAAATTTTATTTTTAAAAATTTAGATCTTGGTTTATTTTTAACACAAAAATTTACTCTATTTAAGAATCTACTTAATATGATTTATTTTTAGTGAAGCTGAAAATTCCAGCGATATTACTTCTTTGTTTCTTTACTTGAAACCGAATAAGGAGACGCCTTCTGTGGTTGCATTGCTGCAGAAAATCGAAGAACAATTACCAGTGATGAATCTTGGAGAACTAATTTCGATTTTACAGTCTTGGACAGACCGAATGAAAATCCCAGGAAATTATACTTGGCGGAACCATCCTTTGTTTAAAATGATTATTGAAACTGTTGCTAGGTCAGTTTGGCTTAGCTCTTTTATACTTAGCGTTTTGAAAGATCAAAAATTTTATAGATATTATATGGGGGACGAAAATCGAATTTTTTGCAAAAATTTGATTTTTGACCGTTTCGAAAAATTAGCATAATTTTTTCATTTTGAATAATTTTTACTCGATTAAAAAAAATTTTCTCAGATAATCCTCTTTCAAATACAACAAGAATTAGGTCAAGCGGATACGTACTCATTTTTCTATGGCATTTTAAAGATTTGTATTGAAATGCATTATTTCACGAATTTCGAAGCGTTATAACTTTTTTCAAGATCTTGTGCTCAAAATATTCATGAGAAAAGTAGAAAAAACACATGCAGCTAGATTTTTGAGTATAGAAGAAAATTTTTTGGCTATCCCAAAGTTTAAAAAACCTCCCAAAATTGATGTTTTTTTCAAGAAAATTCGTATTTTTTAATTTTAAAAAAGGAAAATAGCTACATATTTGAAATCTCATCGAGAGCAATCCATTAAGTGGTCGGTGGCACTGCTCCTGAAATTCCGAAAAAAATCCAAAGGAAATACCCTTATGATTTTTTTCTCTTGCTCCTCTTGGAAATTTTCCTGAATATGATACTGTGTGTACTCTAGTTAATACGTGAGTAATCCAGTTATTTTAGACATGAAAGCAACCTAACACCACAACAGATGATAACTCTTTGCAATATTAATAGAGGATGGATTATGGATGAAATTGCTGAATTAGTGCCGAAAATTTGTGATTCCTATTGTTTGCAGTGGGAAGAGTTCAAGAAATGGGATGACGTTTCGACTATAGCTAACTTCTTTGGCAAAACCCGCGTGACATATCGACAACCTTGGAAGTGTCTTATTAAATGGGTGTATAGAAATTTGGAGTAAGATTTTTGCTCTTTCTGCGTTTTTAACAAATACCATTGTAGCCGTTCTCCACCTCCAATCAATGAATTGACGATGATTTTTTCAAGTTGTGCACTTTCAAATGTGGATAAATCTTTATTGAGTGTGGTTGCGAATCGGCTGGCTCGTAATTTAAACCCGATGGATTTCAACAACGATTTTGAAGGCGCAACAAAATGGCTGAATGTGGTCTACAATATTGCTATCGCTGATGCACTTACACCCAAATTGGCTAGTACTGTTCTAAATTCGGATTTTTTGAGGTTTTTCAATGCCGGACCAAATGCGAAAAAGACCTTTGAGGAGAAAACTGAAGAAGAGAGGACTGCAGATTTTGTGAGGTTTTTTCATGCGCAGAAATTGCTTCAACTGAATTTTGTGTCGAAGATTGGAAAAGAGTTTATGGGTGAAATATATACAGGGCCTACGATTGATATGGAGAAATTTATCATCGAAGATCCTGTAAGTAATATTTATAAGGAATTTTGAATCCAAATCGGTTGAAAACTTGAATGTGAAATTTTTGAAAATCGATTTTTGAGCAAAAGACTTTTTGCTCAAAACTTCAATTACTACGTTGTTTACTTATTGCTTTATTTTAGATATACATAACCGGAATTTGCTCTAAACTGAAATTCGGCAAACAAGGAATGGATAGCGCTAGAAATTTTCGCACCAATTTCAACGTCTATTGTGAAGCAGGTCAACTACGCCTCCCACCATTTTTGGATTTGATCACTGGAGTTTTTATTGATTCTGTCGTGTACTGGGACTCGAAGAACAAATGTCCTGTTTCGGTGCTTGAAAACCACAAAGGGAATCAAGTTGAAAAAATTGCCATTCTATATTTTGTCGATGCACATATGACTAAAAGTGGAACTGGCGAGAAAGATGCCAGTCATATACGTTTATTAGGTCAGTTATTGTATTGAAGTTGCGTATCCAAGATACTAGAACTTTGATGGGAGTGTCCAAAATCTCTCAAGAAAAAGTATATATCCATTTATAGGACCCTATCAATTTCAAGTGAACCTCCTACAAAAAGCCGGTTACAAAGTATTGGTCATAACCGAAAGAGATTTACAAGCATTTGGCTCAACGCCAGGAAGACATTTGGAATATATCACGAATGAGCTCAAGAAGCCGTCTGGAAAGTATTTGAAGAATGAAAATTGGGGAAGCTTAGAACAAAACGACTTTGTAAAATTTCGACCAATGTCACAGAGCAACAATCAAAAACCAAAGATCTCAAAAGAAATACACCCAAAGCCACCACAGGTGAGTTTCTGGGTATTATCTCTAAATTAGAACATAAATTTTCATGAATTGGTCTATAATTTCAATTACTTTTTTGTTTATGATTTTTATGTACTTTTCAGTATAAACACGAGCCTATCCCTAAACGGAGATCTCCGGCCAAAAACGAACCTATATCTCAGATGCCCGTCACACGCGTGAGTTTTCCACCTATCAAGAAAAGACCGATTCATCAAGTGAATTCAAAGCAAGCTGGTTTTGCTTATGGATACAAACCTGAAGAATGAAGAAATTATTAAATAATCAAAGTCTACGAATTTATTTTTGTTATTATTGTTTTATTGAAATTTGTTTGTATTGAATTTATTGTGTAATAATAAGAAATAAAGGTAAATATAAAACGTAATGTGCGTTCAGACTAACTTTTATTGGTGAGATCAACAAGCGCAACTCAAATTTCGGAAGGGGGCAAACCATCAGTTGGCTACCTTTTTTGGTAGCCGTGTTCTGCGTAGGAAATTTTTTATTGAAACAAAAACAAATTAGCACCGCAGGCGCGAAATTTTTGTTGTTGGAAAATGGGTGTTTTAGTTCAGAAAACGCGATTTTTGTCAAAAAGATGAATTTTGATAAAATAATGAAAATTTTGGACATTTTTAGCTAGAATTTGATAAATTTTGGTCATTTTTGGTGAAAAAACTTAAGGGGCCATTAGGAAAATTTTTTCATTTTTGTTGTGCTCCCAGAGCGCCCCACCTCAAAAATGATCAACATGAAGTTGAAAAACGCCATGTTTTCATTTGAGTCTAAAGGGGACAAAAAGTTACGGTACAAATTCAAAAAGTCACGGAAAAATGCAAAAGTTACGGGACAACAATCGTTTCAATAAACAATTCTTCTTTTAGTTCCTAGGATAAAATTTTTCCGATTGAATCAGGATCCTGATTCAATCGGAAAATTTTATAGCAGTCAAATCTTTGAGGAAAAAAGGACTATATATATCGTATAGAATAATAATTTAAACCTTTTAGAAACCAGCCATTAATGACAAAAATGGGCCAAATCCAAAATTCAACAATCAAAAGCCAAAACTTCAATTTCAACACAAGAAATCTCAACAAAAATTGCAGACAGGTCCAGCTCCATCAGCTAAAAAAATTGTGTCTGCAACAGAAGCTGGCTTTCCTACCGCTGATATTGAATCTGACCAAATATCCAGTAACAAAGTAGTCCAACAATCTTCAAATCTGAAAAAGCAAGAAAAGAAAATACAGCTTAAGAATGGCATAAAGGAACCCAATAAAGATAATGAACAACCAATAACTAATCAGAATAAAGAAAAATCGAATAAAATCTCTGGTAATTCAGATTCCGAATCGATAGGATCTACATAGGAATATTGTTATTTACTTTCATTTTGTTTATGCTTTAATAAACTTTAAAAGCTGGCATTTTTTAAGGCCCGCCACTAGACTCTAGCGCGTCGTACTCAGCGTTATAAAATTATAGAGGGGCATGGTATACTTCCACGCCTGTAGGAAGGGGATCCGTTTCGGGGGCGACCTCTCCACATTTTGGCTAAAACATAAAGGGGTACCATTAGGAAAAATTATGACTTTTTGGATTTTGGGATCATCCCTGGCCCCCAAATAGAGGGTATCCCAAGTGAACCCGAACACCCCAATTCTAGATTTAACCAATTCAAAAATTCGATGCCCCTGAAAAATTATTCTCATTTTATACTTCGAAATTTAATTCAGGGTGAATTAGATTCACGAAGGTGAATTAGATTCGTGAATCTAATTAGTACCCAACCACCCAGCTTTCCGAATTGTGGTTGATCATAGAAATTCGATTTAATTTTGATTTTTCAAAGGTACCTAGTTCTTGGTTGCACTGTACCTTTAAAGGGGGGGGGGTGACAATCGGAGCCCCACATGTGTTTCTTTTTGACAAAATGTGAAGCCCCGATGAAAATGCACTTTTTTGATTTTTTGGGACCCGGAAATTT
>JAQGCO010000486.1:0-10314 GCA_034700925.1 Acrobeloides cf. buchneri Gr-Nem-00862
CTGTAAAAACAAAAAATGCTCCATTTTCATGAATTTTCCGAATATATATAAATTATGGCAAATTTCGCTAATCTAAAAAATTTTCAATTTTTGACCTCATTGACATGATCAACTTCCGATCTGTCTAACTATGGGTAGATAAATCGTCATTCTTCAAGTAATGGCTCATTTTCATGGGCATATCTGGCACTATTAAAAACCGGTTTCAATACAACGCCAAAGTCCACTATACAAGATTTATGTGCAAAACATTGAATTTTGGGGGTTCAAAAAATACCCGAATTTTTCAAAGTTTGTGCTCTAACTTTTTTCCTAGCCGGAAAACATACCATAGTGTCTAGATAAAAAATAAAGCTCATGATTCCAGCTTTCAAACGACACCAAGGTCATGGCTCGAGGTTTTATGGTTTTGGAGTTATGGGACTTCAAAGATGAGTGCTTTGGGTCTAAGTGGATCTAAATGGCACACCTCAGGATCTCGAAATCTAAAAGGACGACCTATGCAAATTTTTGCATTTTTGGATTCAGCATAGTTGAAAACTTAGGGTATATGCCGGTTTTAAAAAGTTTTGAAATACTTTTGCACATTGTAGACTTTACATCTTTCCAAAGGTCGATTATTACAGAAAGTGAGCTTTAAAGGACTAGACCACTTTTGAACAAATTTTTTATAAGAAAGTTCATGTTGTGGCGATCAACTTTTGCTTTGGAAGTAAATTCTAACTCGTTAATCCTTTAGAGATAAATGCGAAACCAAAATTTTGAATATGTTTTGTGTATTGGAGCGAAGTGATTGATACCGTTTAAATCCCTGATTCAATGAAAGCTGTTTATTAAAACGATTAATTATAAAATTCAAAATACTGACATTTTGAAAAAAATACATAGAACAAATTTTTTATAACTCGCTGAGGCAAATAAAATGATACTAAAATTATTGAATTTGAATAATGTTTTTGGTTATTGAAACGAAAACCCTCATGTTTTCGTTTCAATAACCCAAAATATTTTTTAAATTTAATAATTTTAATGTCATTTTATTCGTCTCAGCGAGTTATAAAAAATTTGTTCTTTGTATTTTTTCTCAAAATGTCAGCATTTTGAATTTTATCATGATATACTAAATCGTTTCAATAAACAGCTTTTATTGGATCAGGGATTTAAACGATATCAATTTCTTCGCTTCAATACACAAAACATATTCAAATTTTTCAAGCAATTTTGTTTTGCATTTATCTCTAAAGGGTTAACGAATTGGAATTTATTTCCAAAGCAAAAGTTGATCGCCACAACGTGAATTTTCTTATACAAAAGTTTGTTCAAAAGTGAACTGGTCCTTTAATATTTAGGATCTCATGGGTATCCATACATCTTCCAGTTTGTTATGAAACTTTTATCAGAAAAGAACAAAATTCGCATGAATTTGTTAGCCGGGAACGTTCAAGACAATTTAAAGATGGCAATGTTGTTTATTATGTTGATGCGATTGTATTAAATCGTGCTCGAGCATCAAAAGCATCTTTGTCTATAAATCATGTTCAACAATAATTGAGATCTTTATCATTAATGTTATATGTAAATAGTGAAAGTGTTAAATACAGATAATTTTAAAGTGCAAAGAGAATGGAACTTTTTTGGGACTAAGCGGCATAAAATAAGATCTCAATATACCCTAGTAAATCAAGTTATGCTGATCACAATAAACGGTAGGAAATTGAAAAATTTGATCATTAAGTGGTCAAAAACTGCTGGTAAAGTTGGCAACTCTCTCGATTTTGGGCCCATTTTTTGAAATGGCCATATCTCCAAAAATACAAAGGCGATTCTCGATCTTTTTTGAGTTTAAAAAAGGAAGAAAATGGCAAATTATACTTACTAACTTTCCTGATATCACTTTGTATTTTTTCTAGCCGCCTCAGAAGTATATGTGTCAGGATGCTGGATTTTTTAAGATTCAACTTTTTTCGACAGGAGACACACACCACCCTCAAATTGGCTTCACCGGTAAGATGAAAAAAGCGAGCGGTAGAAACCTAGATTCGGTCATGCTGAACACGAATATAATAGCCGAATCAAAAATCGCTGGCTAATTTTCGAGTTATTATCAAAACAAAGTGCCGATAATGCGTTTAAGGTTAAATTGAAAGTTAATCGGTTTCACGAAAACTTTTTTCTGCTGTTTGAAACTTTTTAAATTAACATATGTAAGAGTAATAGTTTGCAAAGAATTTTTTGCACGTTTTCCATTTATAAAGACCTCGATGTTGATGTTTCTCTTATAGAATTAGTCATTTTTTCAATTATTTCACTAATCCAGTTTTCCAACCATTTTTTTCCAACAATGACAAATATTTCGCGTCGATAACGTCAGCTTCAAGAGCAAGCTCGTCTTCCCATTGCACGAAATACTAAAAAAATGGTTCTTCGTCCAAAGAAGAAGCCCAAAAAACAAGTCAAGAAATGTGCCGCAAAAGAAGATTTTTCCTCAGAAGGACCAAAGCCCAGACCGCCACCAAGTGTTGCAAATATCGCTGCCCGACGGGGAAGAAGTTGAAAGAGATCGGCACATGAAACTACAACGGCTACTAAATCTGCAAAAAGGAAACCTAGCAAAGGTTAGTCTTTTCTTTGCGAGCCGCGGCTGGTTGCCCATAACAAGGGATCCTAGGGACATAACTGATATGATGTTTATCCATACCATTTTATAGTTCAAAAAAAAACAATCACGATTCTCCACCACGTTCTACTCCTTCAACTAGCTCATAGCCATTGTTCTCTCCACAGTCGTCTTTGAAGATTATGCGGGAAATTGGGCTTAGCAATCGAGGACATAAAAACTGCGCCATCATGCAGCACAGCCGGGCAAACCTCAGTTGTTAGCGCCAAGAAAAAAAACCGACGAAGCCCGGAAAAGTTTCGAAAAAGACACGGAATACCTTGTTGACAGCAATGTTGTTACGCTCCAGTCCGTTGTGAAAGCCGGTCGGCTTCGGTTGGCTTTACAACGTTGGGTAGTCCAAGTGCATTTATCTGATCTCGGCAAATGCGTCGAATAAAAATTGTTGATTAATTATCTTTATAAAATTTTGTTGTTTTATCGTTTAAAAAAAATATTGTTATTGTCATTTTTCTTGAACTCAGTTTCGGTTTAACCTTAAACGCATTATAGGCACTTTGTTTTGATAATAACTCGAAAATTAGACAGCGATTTTTAATTCGGCTATTATATTCGTGTTCAGCATGACCGAATCTAGGTTTCTACCGCTCACTTTTTCATTTTACCGGTGAACCATTTTTCCCTATAGGATGAGGGTGGTGTGAGACATCATAAGCCAATTTTTAAAAAAGTTTTTAAACTGTGGAATGAGTTTTTAAGAGGTTAAACCGGGCTAAAACTGACAAAAATGCAAAAAAAAATTCAGAGTTTCTAGCTTTGGAGGTGGCTAGAAAAAAATACGAAGCGATATTAGAAAAGTTAGCAAGTATAATTTGTCATTTTTCTTTCTCTTTTAAATTCAAAAAAGATCGAGTGAAACACCTTTGTATTTTTGGAGATATGTCCATTTTAAGAAATGGTACCAAAATCCAAAAAGTTGTCAACTTCACCAACGGTTTTTGACCACTCATTATTCGAATATTTCAATCTCCCACCTTTTTTGATCAGCATAACTTGTTTTGCTAGGATATATCGAGATCTTATTTTGTACCACAGAAGTCGAATCTCTCAGAACTCGCGTTTTTAGCATTTAATCGTTTAGTACCGGGAGACAGATGGCTAACGCGCTCGAAGAGGAAAAGGAGTGGTGATTATGAAATTCTCCCCTCCGAGCGCTTTACATACTAACATCTTCTCATTCGAGCGCTTTCCACTCTCTTCTCTTCTTCCCCCCTCTCGGAGCGCATTCGAAAATAGAACTTTTTTTAAAAATATTGAGAGTTGACTGTATTACTCTTTTGTCTCCAATTTCGATTCGACCCTTTCCTGCGATCAAAATAAAAAAAATTCTTTCAGATTCGAATTCTCCTTATCGACCCCCCCCCCCCCGAATGAAAATAATCAGCCGATTTGGAGAACTTTTTGAAAAAATTAGTATGTATCACTTTAAAATTTTTATCAAAAATTTGTTTCGGTCTCCCGTTTATAACTAAAAAGTTCGAAAATACAATTTTCAAGAGGTTTCTGGCCATTTAACAAGGAAGTATTTGTTTTGGAATGACGAAAACTTATGCGTTTGATTTGACAATTCTATCACACAATTGAATTGGCCACAAAATAGTCTTAATACGCACAAAAAATTTACATATCTGTTCACATTAATCCATGTGCATTTGATTTTCGGCAATGACTCCCGTATTGATGGCCAACTTCCCGGATTTTCTAAATTTATACAAGAGAACTCATGTCGCTGATCTAGTGACAAAGCATCTGGTTGTTTGAAATTATGCCATAAATATGACAGTTCATTTCCTGTCTGTCCATATTTATGGAAAACTTTTAGAATAGTTTAATTTATCTCCGATCATGTCTGAAATGCGGCGTGCCTCTTGGCTTTTGTTAGTTTCTGTTAGGCTTCTGTCAGTTTCAATTGTTAGATAAAATGATTCATTTTTCGACTGTATTTTTAACATACAAGATTGCATAAAAATTTTAAACGTGATTGTGTATTGAAGCGAAGGGATTGATGCCGTTTAAATTCCTGATTCAAATCTGTTTATTGAAACGATTGACCAAAATCAATAAAAGCAAGCTCAAACACTCCTCTGCTTGATGTTTTTTTGCAATAAATTTTTTACTCTGAATAAATGGAAAATTTATTGCAAAAAATTCAAAAAAAGCTAATTTATTGAAAAAAAGAGATATAAAAACAGTTTTTAGTTGAAAAATTATACAAAGAAACGTATTTTCTATGACATAAGCGAAGAAATCGATAAATTGTATTCTTTTAATGAATTCGATCAATCATTTCAATAAACAGATTTGAATCAAGAATTCAAACGGCATCAATCCCTTCGCTTCAATACATAAACACGTTTAAAATTTTTAAAAGTAGACTGGTTCTTTAAACCTTTTTGTATGGCAAATATTTCCTCAGGGTTGTCGAATTGAAATTTACTTCCAAAGCAAAAAGTGGTTGCTCTAACGTGAACTTTCTTTTTCTCTTTTAAACAAAAATTCAGTTCAAAAGTAGACTGGTTCTTTAAACCTTTAAATTATGTTTTGTTCTACGTTGAAATTGGAAAATTTTCCAGAAAGGATGAAGAGGAAAAATCTAAAAAAATAAATGGTGAGGGTAAAAAATAAAAGGAATAATAAAAAAACAAATTAGGTCAATCGGATATAGTTTTCGAGATCTCACGGGACATCCAAAACAGGCTTCGTCTTTAATAGAGATAAAGAATATTGTACCTATCGATACATAAGGGGTCATCCAGATATTACGTAATCAAGTAGGGGGGAGGGAAGGGGATAGCCAAATGATTACGGTTGATTACGGGGAGGGAGGGGGTCAGGTCAATGATTACGTAATCACAATGTATAAAATTTTTTGTTTCAATTTTTTCAATCTTTTCGAATTTTTTCGAACTTTCTCAATTTTTTTCAATCTTTACGAATTTTTTCAATCTTTTCGAATGTTTTCAATTTTTTCGAATTTTTTCAATTTTTTCAATTTTTTCAATTTTTTCAATTTTTTTCAATCTTTACAATTTTTTCAATCTTTTCGAATGTTTTCAACTTTTTCCTATTTTTTCTATTTTTTTCAATCTTTTCGA
Organism: Acrobeloides cf. buchneri Gr-Nem-00862; assembly: GCA_034700925.1. Taxonomy (NCBI): domain Eukaryota; kingdom Metazoa; phylum Nematoda; class Chromadorea; order Rhabditida; family Cephalobidae; genus Acrobeloides; species Acrobeloides cf. buchneri Gr-Nem-00862. The sequence goes on from JAQGCO010000486.1 coordinate 5,773, forward strand.
ATTTTTTCAAGTTTTCCAATTTGGGGGAGGAGGGGGGGGGGGTAGCCAAATGATTACGGTTGATTACAAGGGGGAGAGGGGGATCAAAAAACCGAAAATTTTGATTACGTAATATCTGGATAATCCCTAAGCATGCATTTGAACATTTCTGATGTACATGTTGGTACATATACCACCCGGGAGTGCCCCTCGTAAGCGCTCGAAAGCACTCAAAAGACTCAGAGGCGCTTAAAAGTACTCGGACGCGAGTCCGAGCGCCAATATCGCTCGATCTCCAGGTTCTAAATTAAAATAGTACATCCGATTTTTGGAAAAAACGCACGGACTTGTTGAGGTTCCCTTGTCAGTTGATGAAAGCAAAAAGATGGGCCTAAAAAAATTTAAGGAATGAAAGATTGCATTAAAAAATGCAACCCTTTCATTCCTTACAAAAATTCCTTATCAAAAACATAATCTCAATTCAAAACAAATAAATATATTTTGGTAATATTGCATCAGTATTATTTGGGCATTATTTTCATGTAAATCATATGTGCGTATCAGATGACTTTTCAACTGTCTATAGCGTTTATTTTTTTTAGCCATGTTTGTTGGAAAATACCCAGACCAAATTTAGTTTCAATCGAAATGTATACATAACATTATTTGGATTAAGCATTTTAATCTCAGATTTTTTAAATAATAACATAGATCTCGCACAAAATTTGGATGTTTTTATTTGTCATGGGTAAAAGGCCACACAAAGTACAAGTTCGTGCTGGCTTTGATCTTTTCTATTTAATTTTTTCCACTTCTAGTCATATCGTTCTATAATTCATGTGACTTTTTCATGTGTCTGTTTAATCTAATATTTGCTCGTGTATTATTCTGATACAAATTTGTTTTAAAAGAGTCGTTTTTTAGAATATCACGTCCATATTATACCTATACCTATAGTCATAGACATAGCTAGAGGGGACTAGGAGGCCTCCTGTCGTCCGAAAATTAAAGGAAAATGCAATTTTTGAGAAAAATTTTCAAAATTTCCACATTTAGTCTCCCCCCTCGTGGATTAGCCCTTCCTGTCGTAAAATCCTGGCTACATCTATACCTATAGTTGTATCTATAGCAGGATGGATTTTTCAAATTTAAGTTTTTGAGAGCCAAATTTATTACTTAAATTTCAAAAACCAAATTTAAGTAAACATGACTCTAACATAAACTTCGAAAAAGTCTAAAATTTTTCAATTCTTTGGTTACTTCAAGTGCAGCGATCTTTCAAAAAAGTTACAGATGAAAATTTTGTTGAAGTCCTTTAGTTAAAACAAAAACCATCATCGCAGGGAACATTTTTTTAATGATTGATTTATAGCTGAGAAAGTGGTTATCCAGATGTTACGTTATCGATTTTTTCGGATTTTTAGACCCCCCCCCCAACGTTATCAAAAATGCACTAGCGTTATTAACTTTTTGCTGACCCCCTCCTAACATGATAGCGTAATATCTGGATGGCCCCAAATGCTAATAATAACAAATTTTGAGAAAATATGACAATTTTTGAGAAAAAATGATGAATTTTGATGAAAAAATGGAAAATTTTAGACATTTTAGTGAAACTTTGGTTATTTTTAGTGGAAAAACCTAAAATTTATATAATCTTCCTATTTAGTAAAAATTAAGTACTTAAATTTTTTAAGCAATTAGGCTCAAATTTAATTTGGTAACCTTGTCGCCCAGTTTTCTCCGGGCACCAATTATTCCCCCACCCCATTTCTGTCTGTCGTTATAGTAACTAAGAAAATTCGTTTAAAAATGTAATGAGCACACGTGAAAATTATCTTGTTTTTCTGTTTTTTACACCTACTTCTTATTTTTTGACTAAATATTTTAGATGTTAGTTTAACTATATATTAATATGCATTCGATAGAATTTGTCTCAAAGTGTAAAATATTTCTTGGTGTTGTATTATTAATTTGCTTGATTGTACAGTTATACTTCCACGACTTACCAACGATACCAGCTATGCCGGTTGAATGTAATTGCCGCAAACCTAATAAAATTCCTTTTATTGATCCTCTAAAAGGCTTAGAAGACTCGAGTAAAAAGTTGGTCGACGATGATAATAATGGCGAAAACGATGACAAAAAAAGTATAACACATGAAAAAGAAAATGATATAGAAAATAACGAGCAAGAAAATTTGCCGTCAACATTGTACTATGTTGAAGAAGATCACAACGAATATGAAGTTTTAGAAGAAGTAAGCGTTTGAGATTTACAATTCCAAAGTGGGTAAGCTTTGGCCCTGGCTCCGACCAGTGGAGTAAAGAAGTGATATGTACCCGGGTACAGGCCAGTAGGAAGGCAAAAATTTTGAGGAAATATAATTGGAAAAAACATAAGGGTGAACCAAGGGGAAAATTTGTTTCATTTTTCCAGGTTGGGGCAATGGCGGAGGGGGAGGGCACTCCCGCAAAAAGCCGATTTTTCCAAAAAAACATAGGGAGGAGTCCTTATGTGCAGAGATTTTTTAGGGGGAGGCACCTCCCCCTGCTCCCTTGCTTACGTAAGGGAGCAGGGGGGATGTGCACTGTTGGGAAGGGATCTATTGGGCATGAGGGGACTGCGGCCCTATTTGGGTACGTATTGGCGTCTCGTGGGCAAAGATTCCTGATCACTGCCATCAATAAACCTTGATCACGGCTCTCAATACAATCGGCCAAAGCCACATGGGCCATAAAATAGCGGACCCACTAAATTTTAGCTCAAACCCTAGAAGAGAAAGGGGTAGATATTTCAAAATTAAAATTTTTCATTTTTAGGAAGAAGAAAATCCACTGCTCGAAAAATCTTTTAACGAATATAAATTCGATCTCAGCAATCTAGTACAGTCTTTAATTACAAAAATGTTGCTAATTCAAATAAAAAATGATCTCCATGGTTTGAGAGATTGGGAAAGGGAAAGTCTCAACAACAGCAAGTAATTTTTAAAAAATTTAAATTCTGGGACCTTTTGAAATGCCGAAATTAAAAGCTTTGAGGACCCGTGCAAAAAATGCCCTTTTACAGCTAGTAAACTCTATTGAAGTTCGAGAGGATTTAGTGGACTTATAAAGGCTTCTGTGGATCCTCTGAAACCTATGTTCTGAAAACTATTACTATGGATGTTCTGGAGCTTCAGTAGAGTTTACTACTAGCTGTAAAATAAGCAATTTTTTGAGGGGTTCCAAAAACTTGTAATCCTGGAGCACTTATATTGCCTATTTAAAACTCTTTTCATTTTAGGTTATTAGTTGACCACGTCAAAAGCACTATAGATAATTTTAATTCAAATTTCCAATCGAAACTTGCATACTTAATGTATTTGAAAGAAATAATATGGAGAGATTGTAAAATAGAAAATTTTATATTGTCATCACAGAAGGAATATGATAATCATTTGGATTATCAAGAGTCGAATACAATGTTGGCAGAGAAAAATGCTTATAAAAATATGCGAAATTCGAAAAATTTAATTATGAATTTTAACGTTAGATTAAATTTATTTAATGATTTGTTAATTGGTTGTAATATCGTTGATTTTGCTATAAAATAAAAAGTTCTGATCAAATTTTTATTTTTGACAAGCTCCAATCTTTTTGAAGTCACTAAGTATCGCTCAGAGTCATTTTCGGAGACTCCCTTTATTTCCCCTCGAGAGCATATCGCTCGACTCTAGTTTATACCTATTATTATGTTGATCCAAAATTAAGTAGAAAACTTATTATATAGGGTTCCAGAAATCCGTTTTCGACAAAAAATTTCAATAGCAGGGAAGAGTGTACGCTGAATACGATCCAATTAGTCTTTTTCTAAAGGAGTTTTTTAATTTCGATCACTGGAAGGTACCCTTATGAAAATCATACCCCAAAAAAGGTATGTTCTTTGTAAGTGATTTTTGACCATTCCTGAGGTCTAGACTAAAAAATAACGTCAGATTCGTGTTCAGCGTATATAAAAACTATCATAAGGACAAAAAATTTCGTCAAAAATCAACATCTTTAGCCCAGTATCAACATTTGAAAATAAGGTTACATCTTTGAGGCCTCAATTTTTTTGAAAAGTCTGGATATTGATACGAAAAGATGATTTTCGCTTAAAAAGACTTATCGAATCGTATTCTGCATACACTCTTCCCTACTATTGAAAAAATTTTTTGCCAAAAACGGATTCCAGGTGCCCTATATAATAATTTTTTATGGCGCACGTAATTTTGGATCTACCTAATATCTGTAAAGATCATGGACAATTCCAAACCCTTCTATCGATATACCAATTGTGAAGAGGACGAAATTCTAAGAATTTTGACACCAAAATCGAGGGGTGTACTTCACTGGAAAAATTAGAAAATCGATTTTTATTTTTCACATTATAAACGCGTCACATCAAATAGTCACACCAAGTAGTCTGAGCCAGACTAATTCTTTTTATGCGAATTTCAAGAGGACTATTAGGTATATACGTAAGTCGTGAGCGCTAAATTAAAAGCTGAAAGCTATTGAAGAGAATATGCCTGAGAGTTGT